>JALLBE010000055.1:0-26608 GCA_036939795.1 Thalassiosira mediterranea
ATCGTTCCCGCCATTGCATCCCACGGGAAGCAAAAATTCTTTCAGTTAGCTATCCTGCCGCTCCTAACTCCTACTACCTACTTTTGCACTGCAACTCCATTATGAGAGGCTTCGCCGGATTTGCATGCATGGCAATTTTTTGTTATCTGGTACACAACAGCAAGTCTTCATTTAGATTGAACCAATGCCTCTAGTTACTTGCTTATTGACCTGATAACCAAGAATTTATGTATAACCAGAGTCGGTGTTAGAATACCAGCACATGCGCCAGGAGGATGACAGGAAGAAAGTTGGCATGATACCAACATGTGGTATCTGCCTTCCCCGAATCTAACTTTGATCGCTGGCTACACCTGCTTAAATGAAGCACCATGGTGTTCGTTTCACATGACAACACAATTTGATTGCCGTCTCTCCTGCCACTTCTTGAATTCCTGGTTAAGGATCCTCGTACGATCTCTCCATTTGTTTTCATTGTCACGCTGTTTCAAGGACATCACAGACCACGAAACTCCCGCCCCAATAGCGACAGGTAAAGCCAGAGCCCCGAGCACACCCGCTGCGACAACCGCAGTTCCAGCAGCCACTGCGCTGTTGCGTTTCCCTCCATCCACCAATCCGGATACTTGATGCGTTGTAAAAATGCCGGTCTTGCACCATACAGCCACCGCCTCACAATTGCTTTCCAACACTTCGTACTCTGGAATGAGGTTTGGATTCTGCAGTAGGAATTGGACCCTTTGTAGAACGATTGCAACGTCATCCATGGTGTCCTCGTCCTCAGTATATTCTTTTCTGTACCACTCCGATGCATCGTAAGTCGTGATGCGCACTCCATGCCAATTTGGAAGATTCTGCCCACCTCGTGCTGCACTCGCCACACTCGCAGGCAGGGCCACAGTTCCGCTATCGGGTGCGGTAAAATCGGCAATTCGAAGCTGGTCGTCCTTCGCGTAGAGAACAATTCCATGGTGTTGATAACGCAGACCGCCGATGGAATTGCACCACATCCAGACATGATCTCCGGGTGTGAACGGAGGGGATTCTGCTGCTGATGGCGATGACTCATCAATCAGGTTGTAAACCTCAATTTCATCGACTGAGGGAGCTGGAGGGTCATTCATCGCGAGGTAGATTTGCTTTCCGAACTTGATATGCACTAGCACTAGACCTATCGAACTTCGCCTCCCGCGCATAGTATTGGGGTCTTTTTCTCCATGGCTAATGGCCAGATCTCTCCAATACCCAATGTCCAATATCCAACCTAGAGAGTTGGCTAGAGGAATAATCACTACGGGCTCGTGCAACTCGGCCGATCTCGTTGCTTCTGCTGATCTTTGCCTGAAGAAATGAGAATTAATTGCGGGCCACGGCGAGCGGCGCGAGTGATCGAGCGTCGGCGTCGAGCGCAGCGAACGCCGCCGAACGCCGAGAAATCCGTCCCGCCAGAATGATTGACGCAAGATAGTAGTACGTAAGGTTGAATAAGATGAAAATCAGATCAATTAGAATAATTTGTTAACTAGATATAAAACGTTACGTGTAATTAATATGTACTAAATTAATATAAATTCTAGTACGAAGGAATAGGTAATTATTATATTCTTTGGTGGTGATCAATTTTGTCAAAAGAGATGTTTTATTTTTACGAATAAATAAGTCGCCGTATCCACAATCCACACAGAAGCACACAGATCCACACATTCTCGCTCGGCATTCGCCATCGGCCGGAACCCTCTCCACTAACCAATCTCCATAATCCCAACTAGCTCGCCAGGGCTCTGCTCCTCCCGCGGCCCACTGCCCCCCCGCCCGACCCTCTCCTCGAGCGACCATCGTCGGTCGTCTCCCATTGGCAGCGGTGCGCGCGCGTGGACACCATGTTGCCGTCGTCGATGCTGCGGCGCGTCCGCAGCTTCCGCCAATTGCGATGCGAATGCGGCAGTCGCGACACATCAATATTATTCTCGGGGCGGGTCGGGCGGCTGCGGCCGCGGCCGCCGTCGACCGCTCCGCGCGCGGGCGGGAGCGGTCGGTCCGTCTTCGTCGCCGCGAACGATGCCCGTCCGTTCTTCTCGTCGGGATCCTCCTCACTTCGCGGTGGCATTGGCGCCTCCGTAGTTTCGCCGGGAATGCGCCGCGGGTCCGCCGCCGAAGCGCCCGCGCCGCTGCTCTCTCCTCGCGACGCGTGTGGTTGGAGGATTCCCGCGACTACGCTGATGCAGAATTCTCGATTCGGCACGAACGCCGAGGAGAGCTCGGGGGAAGGCCCGGTGAACCTTGTGGTCGACGGGAGGAAGGAGCTTCCCCGGATATACGCCTCGCCCAGGGCCGTATTGAAGGCTCGTGAGGATGTTGAAATGCCTTGGCAGAGCAAATCTACGTCGATAGTGATAAATGACGACGAATGGCACACGGCTGCTTTCTACGCGCCAAAGAGTAAGGAGTGGTTTCGGTCGGGGAAGTTCGGGCCACACCCAAACGAGATCGAGGACAACATTCGGTGGGTGGCTCCGTCATTTGCATCCGAGCCCACTTGCGTCGTCGATGGGAGGGTATATTATCGGAGCGAACATCTGGCATTGGAAGCAGCTGCTGCGAGAATGATTGACTCCCATGCATATAGGTCCAAGTACCACTCCCAGAATGAATTGTGGCTGGACGACTCACTTGAGCCTCTCAGGTATTGCCTGGAGCTTCCCCACATGCGACCAATATCTAACGAGGAGACTAGGATTCTTTCGCGTAAATCAGTTCGCGGACAATCTCCGGCTTATTTCTGGCAATGTTTGATGGAAGCAAAGTACGGTCCAGTCAATGTGACTTTTGATGTGCAGTCAGCGCTTTTTATGAGTGAGACTCGTGGGGAGGGGGATCATGCAGAGGAAACCTGGTATTCTGCAACGTGTGCTGAACCCAAGACAGGCGAATCTTTCCTTTCTGGTACATTTGGATCAGACTGCGCCCCCAATCATGTTGAGCCTCATGCCCCACACACTCCCCTTTCTCTGGAGGAGATTCGTATCCACGATGGCAGGGTTTACTACCGAGATCAAACAATAGCAAAACACGCTGCCGCAGCGAGGGCAATTGACTGCTTTTACTTTCGATCGCCTGACGGTGTCACAGAAGACGGATTTCTTTGCATGGAAGAGCCTTATTCATCGGAAAATGGTGCAAAGCTAGAGGACTATCAAGAGCTCGAACGTGTAGTTGAGAATCGCCGTAAGGGGAGGTCAGGGTTTTCCTTTTCGGAGTTTTTGGGCTCTTTTACCAATGAGCGCTTGCTTGCCAAATCTCACCATGTCTTGTATCAGGCTTTGTCCGATAAGCACAACATGAGAAAGCTGGGTACACCATACAACATCTCTCATCTAGAAACTGATGATGGCACTTGGTACACATCTGCCTTCGTAGATCCAGTGACAAAGGAGGAGTTTCAGTCAGGAGTGATGAAACCGCACCCTGACTTTTGCGAAGCTCGCGTTATCAATGGTCAAGTTTATTACCCCTCGGTTGCACCTGCTATGAAGGCTGCCGCGGCTCGTGCAATTGATTGTTATATTTTGCGAGATAAGAACCCAGGCTCGGAGGGCGGTATGGTACAATTGTGCTACGAGACCCCGTACACGTCAATTGAAGAGGGATCGCAGCAGGTGGTGAATTATGATACGATTTTGGCCAACCTGGAGGAGGACCGACATGGTTTTCAACTCACAGAGAAAACAGAGAGTTTCTCGTATCATGCTCTCATTGATCCAGAACGACTCCATGTGCCAAAACACTTCTTGACAAATGCATTTCAGGCATATCATAATTTTGATTTGACCAATGAATCATTTAGTGTGGAGGAAAAAAACTGTGACAAATCGAGACAACAATGGTATACTGCATCCTTCACTGACCCAATCACCCTGGAATCATTCCCATCAGGGCTTGGTAAAGAAATCAGTGTCCCATATGATGAGAGTGCAATTCTCAAAACACCACTTCACCTTGCTGATACAAAAATAATCGATGGCAAAGTTTACTATCGTGAACCAAAGCTTGCAGAACACGCTGCTGCAGCCCGTGCGATTGATTGCTACATGCTGAGGGAAGGCAGTGTTGAGCTCAGTGACTTCCGCTTGTGTCTGGAGGAGCCGTATGAACCTGGGGAGAGTGCGTCCCATAGCTTTGATTATGACTCAGTTGTGACTCAAAGTCAAGCCTCTTCCAGGGGGGCCTTCTCTCGACTTGTTCAAAAATCAGCACATCTTCTTCATGCACCGTTAACCTTCTTGCAGAGTGCCTTTCAAAAGGGGCAATTCGCTATGTTCAGACAAGATGATTTCCATCTCGAGGAAAGAATATACGAGGATCAAGCTTGGTACACTGTGACCTTAACTCATCCAATTTCAAGGGAATCATTTTCATCTGGGCTTGGGAAAGAAATCAGTGTGAAAAAACGCAGTGGCTCAACTATGAGAACACCACTCCATCTTGCTGATACAAAAATCTTTGATGAGAGAGTTTATTACAAGGAGGCAAAGCTTGCAGAACATGCCGCTGCAGCCCGTGCGATTGATTGCTACATGCTAAGGGAAGATGTTGTAGATCGGGACAAGTTCCGATTGTGTGTGGAGGATCCATATGATACTCCATCTCATGTTGCATCTCATGTTATTGATCAGGATCCTACCGTAAGAAATGTGAAACCCTTCAGCAAGATGGTGCAATCGAATCCATATCTTCTTCACGTGCCGTTAAATTTCTTACGAACTAGCTTTCAAAAGGGGAATTCCAATAATTTGCAACCAGGTGATTTCCATCTCGAAGAAAGAATACACGAGGGTCAAACTTGGTACAATGCGACATTCACTGATCCAATTTCAAGTGAATCATTTTCATCAGGGCTTGGGAAAGAAATCAGTGTGAAAAAACGCAGTGGCTCAACTATGAAAACACCACTCCATCTTGCCCATACAAAAATCTTTGATGGGAGAGTTTATTACAAGGATAAAAAGCTTGCAGAACATGCTGCTGCAGCCCGTGCAATTGACTGCTACATGCTAAGGGAGGGTGGCAATTATAAGGACAAGTTCCGATTGTGTGTGGAAGAGCCATACAATAATGCGTCTGATGTTGCGTCTCATGTCATTGATTATGATTCCATCATGAGTCAAAGAAGAGTTCTCTCCATAGATGAATTCAATGAAACCTTCTGCCGGATGGTTCAATCGAATCCATATCTTCTTCACGCACCGTTAAATTTCTTGCACAATACCTTTCGAAGTGCAGGAGTAAATTTCCAAATAGATGCATTTCGCCTTGAAGACAGAATGCACGAGGATCAAACTTGGTACACTGCCACATTCACTGATCCAATTTCAAGTGAATCATTCTCATCTGGGCTTGGGAAAGAAATCAGTGTGGAGCCACGCCGTGGCTCAACCCTGGGAACACCACTCCATCTTGCCGATACAAAAATCTTTGATGGGAGAGTTTATTACAATGAGGCAAAACTTGCAGAACATGCTGCTGCAGCCCGTGCGATTGATTACTACATGCTAAGGGAGGGCATTGCAGACCAGGACAAGTTCCGATTGTGTGTGGAGGATGTGGTCGATTTTGATGCAACCATTGGTCAAGGAAAAACAAACCTTGAAGGTGGTAAATTGTCTTCTATTGACGACAAAGTCCAAAGTGTGGCTCTGTCTATTGAGGAGGACCTTTCTCAGGACATGGTGTCACTAAGTGATGAGGACCTTCCTCCCCTCACATTTTCATTGAGCACTCGACACGAATTTGACAATTCTCTCACAACGATGGGTCGCATTGCGGAGATTTTCACTGTTTCATCTGATTTGCCTCATGGTCAACCCCCATCCTTGCTCACCAAACCCGTCCAGGAGGTTGAAACGCAAACCCCGAGCGCTAAGATCCAAAGCATTCTTGATTGGTATGATAAGACCAGCAGTGAGCCCGAAAATTATGATGAAGCTCATGCGCAAGCAAAACTTTGCGGTGACATACTACACGCTCTAGGACAGGCAAACAGCAAGCTTGGCATTGATGAAAAATCATCTTTTGCTGATATTGATGACCATGCTCGAGCCATACTGGATAAGATTATTTCCCTCTCACAAAGATTCAATAATCAAGATGGTGCATCTTTCATACATTCTGAAACTCTCGATTCATACATGATGTGCCTGAACCGGCTTGATCCTGCTGGCAGTGCAAGAACAGCAATGGATATTCTCAGAAAAATGATCGGCAGTGAAGATTTTCGTGGAATAAAACTCCCTCTCCCAAGTGTAAATACATTCAACTCAGTCATGTCCCTTTGGTCGATGGTTGGTGGCCCCGAGGGCCAAAGCGGAGTGAATGAAGTGTACTCCCTTCTTGAAGTTGCATCATCAAGCCAAGTTGACGACGATTCCCGCTGTCCTAACAAAGAAACATTCAAAGCCCTGCTTGCAGCAAACTCAAAGGCAGATGGCCGTTTCTCGTTCGAGAATGCGAAGGACTGGCTCGACAAAGTGCAACACATATCTGTTTCCATATGTAACAAGGAACTCGTTCCAGATGCTGAATTATACGAGGCGGCATTGAAGGCGGTGTCGTCGGAGCTTAATGAGGGTACAGATGACAACTGCTTTGCGGATTCGTGGCTCCGGCATGGTTGCAGATACAATGGTGGGTTCAAATGTGACGGTGGAAGTTCGAACGAAGAAACTTTGGACGTGGCAAAATGGCTGCTTCATGCAGAAGAATCTGGCGTGAACCCCAGTGTGGGAATGTACGAGGCGGTGATTCAGGCCTGGACAAAAACAGGCACGAAAGATGGATTGCTGATGGCTGAAGAGTGGGCAAAAAGGTAAGCTGAAGTACGGGAGTTGTGTGTGCCTACTCTACTTTTGGTGAACTTCAATTGGGGAATTCAATGCGTTGCCTGGCCTTTCTTCTTTGATAGGGCGGTATCGTCGAGTTCGCCAATCCGCCTGGAGACATTTCATCCTATCATAGCTGGTACGTTTGGGTCATGTGTTGTTCATTTCTGATTGACATCGCACCTTCCATTTCTCTCACCCCCACCTTCTCCTTCTTCAGCATGGTCTCTTTGTCAGCTAGAGCGGTCACCCGACAGAGTAAAAGAATGGACGAAGCAGCTCTCAGTAGTAAGCGAATCTAAGCCTCACCTCATCCCTGATCTCAGCACATTGTCGGCGCAAATCATCGCGTGGAAAAATGTCCAAGCGGGCGTGGTGGCAAGACATGAAGGCACCAGTTGGTCCTCGCCCAATGGCACGAGTTCGACCGAGAATGCTGATGAACGTAGGGATGTTGAGATGGTATTTTCTGCCGCCCAAAACTGCACACAATATCTGAAAGAAGTCCTCTTGGGAGGGATTGATATGAATGATTCCCAAGATGCGATGGCCTTGACGGCGATGTTCACACACACCGCAGAAGCTTGGAGTTGTGCATCTCAATTCGCTCGTCTTCATCCCGCAAGCTCCTCGTCCCTGAACACTTCTTTTGGCGTACACGAAATGCTCAAGATTGCGCCCCTGATTGACGATAAGCTGAATGAAAGCAAATCAGAGGAACAGACGCAGCTCGCACTCCATTTGATGGGGGAAACGTTTGCCGAAATCATTTCACAGTTGAACGAAATCGATTCTGCAGTGGATCCTCCCGATGATTCTGATGGGGTGGCAATGGGTTACTTCTCCACCAAATTTCCCCACGTCGAAAGAATGCTGCGAGACTTCGAGCACCACTCGCGAAGTCACACATCGCACAGCACGGGTTGCAATCCGAAGAGGAAATCCGTGCGACACAGGCTGTACAAAGAAATTTTGCGAGGTTGTTCCACGGTGAAGTCGCCCGCCGATCATGGCCACGTGATGAGAGTTTGCACGTTGATCATGGATTATCTATCGTGGCAGGACGACCACTGCCACGAAAGCGGACCGGACCACGGCGCGCGGGATGACATCACCGACATCTTCGTCGACATCGCTCTCATCGCCGGGACGACCGTGACGAACCCCGCCGAGAGGATGTACGTCCTGACGAGGGTATTCAACGACGCGGAGCGATTTTTCGAGACCAAGCAGAATAAGAGGGAGGGCAGCAAGTACGCGAGGGTGGACAAGGCGAGGCTGATCGGGGCGATGCGCATGTCGATGGGCGATTCGGATCTGACCGAGGACTTCGTGCGCAACTTCGACGAGCTGCCGCCGAAGAATAGGGCCCGGGGCAACACCGCCATGGCTCTCGTGGAAGACATGCTTAGAGGAAAGTAAAGCGATGATGTTTGAGCTCAAGCAATCCAGTATTTAGCTCGATCTTTGTCATCTCTGCATTCTACATACAGTTTCATCATATTACACCAATGCATTGTACGATGATGAAATGGTGGATAGCAAAATGGGGCAACACCGCCATGGCTCTCGTGGAAGACATGCTTAGAGGAAAGTAAAGGGATGATGTTTTGCGCTCACGCGACTCTACATCCCACAGTTACATCTATCACATGAATGCATTGTACGATGATGAAAGGATGGATAGCAAAATGGGCACGAGTTAAGGTAGGGCGAATTCTGCTCATGCTGGCCCTGAGCTACATCCCACAGTTACATCATATCAAATTAATGCACCGTACGATGATGAAATAATGATGGATATCAAAATGGGCACAAAGTAATGTACCATGGAGCGCATTTCGCTCGTGCTAGAGCCCCATCATGTCACGACGAGCCGATCATCCTCTTGAGCTTCTTGAACTGCTCGTGCGCGCCGTCGGCATTCTGCACCCCCACGACCGAAACCTTTATCGTCTTCCCCAACGCCTTGCCCAACTTCCTCTTGTTCAACTCGAACGCCACCGGAACCTCCTCGGCCCTCGCGAGATCGAGTATCTCCCCGAGCTTGGCGTCTATCGCGCCGTACTCGTCGAGGTTGTTGGCCATGACGACCATCTTCACCTTGTGCGCCCTAATGCCACGGGCCACCTCGCGCAATCCCATGACGAGACGTCGTCGCGCCCTCGCGTTCTTGTCGTCCCTTCCGCGTTCCTGCAATCGCATCAATTCGCCGAGCATTTCTATGAGGAGGGGTGCCGCGCGGTCGTCCCCCGCGGATCGGGCGTAGGATCGGGGAGTGCCGGCGTTGGGCACCTTGGGCACGCGCTTGCATGCCGCGAAGGATTCGGGTATGACCTTGTCCCCCGAGTACATCGGAGGGGGGGGCGGCTCGGTCTTGTCGTTTTCATTTGGCGCAGATTGATCTTTATCGCTTGAGGATGCATTGGGCTCCACGTCTCGGGCGCCGCCGTCGGCGGCGGCGGACGCGACGACCGACGCAGACACGGTCAGCCCGCCCAGCACCATCCCGTCCATGCCCTCCGCCGCCGCCCGCGCGATTCGTTGCCCGTCCGAGTAGGCGATGCGGACGCATCCCCTCCGTTCGCCGGACGTCTCCGCACTTATGGAGTCGACGTCGCCGTACCTCTCGGCCAACGCCCGCACGTCCCCCAGGCTCTCGGCGAGGCAGTCCGGGTCGTCGAAATCGTCCTCGTTGAGGACGTTATTCAACACCACGAGGCCGGGAGTTCGCCGTTGCTGCGCGCCGCCTTCCTTGGTCACCGCTATCGTCGAGCCGCCGACCACGATGCCGTCGAGCCGCCCCGCCGCCCTCTCCGCCGCGAGGGCATCCGCGAACGCCACGTACACGTTCCCCCTGTCGCTCCCGGACGTGGACGCCCTCGCCCCCTCCACCGTCCCGTACTGCCGCGCCAGGCCCTTGATGTCCTCCACGCTCTCGAGCAGGGCCTCCTCGTCGTCGTAGTCGTCGTCGCACAGTATGTCGTGGAACGTCACGGTGGCACCGGCGGATGTGGCGACCTGCGGCGCCGCGGCCGCGGCATCGTCGGCGCCCTCGCCGCCCGTGTCCATGGCCGCCCGTCGCTCGTAGAGGGCAAGGAGGGCGGCCAGGCGCCATTCCCGCTCCTCCTCGGCCGAGGGGGGGATGGTGGGACCGCCCCCCGCGGAACAGGCCACGTCGAATCGGGCCATCCTTCCCGAAGTCAGGACCACGACCCGTATCTCCTGGCCTCCGACCACCACCCCGTCGAGGATGTCCCCCGCCGCTCGGGCGTCGGCGGGGCTGGCGTACCTGACGAACGCCGCGCCCACGCCATCGTCCCCCGTCGCCGGCCCGGAGGTCGTTTCGGCGGCGGCAGTCTCCGTTGCCCCCATTGCGGCCCCATCCCCCGGACGCGGGACGTGCGCCGCGACCACCCTCCCCACCCTCCCCGCGAGGCTTATCAGGTTCGACACTATCTCCTCGTGCTCGTCGTCGTCGTCCAGGTCGTCCTCGGACGGACGCACGAAGTTCTCGAGAAGGACGGTCGTGGAAGAAGGGGTCGTCGACCCCCCCGACGGCGCCTCCGCCACCAATGCCGATCGACCGGAGGCCGAAGGCGGGACGGGGCCGTCCGGGCCGCCGTCGGATGCCGGGCCGGTCTTGAGCCGCTTGGCCCCGGGCCCATCCTCACCCTCCCCATTGCCATCATCGCCCTCTCCTCCATCATCACCCCCCTCGGCGTCGAGGCCCTGCCTCTCCCTCCAGATCCTCAATCGCTCCTTCAGCACGCGCTTCTTGAGCGTGGTGAGCTTCTTCTTCCGGGGTCCGAGGCGCTGCCGTCCCCTCTTCTTGGCGCCCGACGCGAATTCCGCCGTCAGTTCTGCCGCCCGCGCGGCCTCGGCGCCGTTCTTCTTGCCGACTCCCCCCCCGCCGCCGGGGGCGCCCCGCTTGGTGCCCGCGGAAGATTTTGACGGCTTGACCCCTACCGCGCCGCCTCCGCCCAGGCTGGAGGCGCCCCTGAAGAATGCCATGGCGGCGGATTCCCTCCCGTCGTCATCAATTTTTGGCGCGAGCAGCATTCCCTTCCCCGGAGCTTGCTGCTTCTTCTTATTGTTGCCGATCGGGGCGGCGACCTTCTTCGCGCTACCTGCATTACTTTTTGCATTACTTTTCTTCTCCACTGGTGTGGGCGTGACCGTCTTCGCGCCCGTCTTCGCCGCCGCCTTTGCGTTCGTGGCCGTTTTGGCCGCGGCCGTCGTCGCCGGCCATTGTGGCTTCCGGTGCTGAGCTCCCCTCGCAGCCCCGAGCGCCGACGATAGGGAGGGGAACTCGTCCACCTTCTTCGCCTGCTTTTTCTCCTTCGCATCGGGCTGCTGCTTCGAGTTCTTCTCTTTTGTGACCTTCTCCTTCTTTGGGTTCGCCGGCGGCTTCGGCTGCGATGATGGCGGTCGAGCAGCCGGAGGAGCCACGTTTTTGCCCCACGACGATGTCGACGGGAGCGCCCCCGCCGACTTGACATCCACCGGCTTGTTGCCCCCTGCCGCCCCCGCGCCCAGGGCCGGGAACGCGGACGCTCCATTTTGTTTCGCGGACGATGCCGCGTCGCCGCTCGCATCCCTTTTCATTATCCGAACTGCCGGCTTCGCCGGCGAAGCGACGGGCGCCGGAGGAGCCGCGGCGACCGCCTTTTGGAGGGAGGAGCCCGGCTTACCCCAGACGGGGAGGGCACCCTTGTGGGCATTCGAAGAAGATGGCGGCGCGGCCGCCTTCTGCAGGCTGGAGTCCGGCGGTTTCTTCGCCCAGGGATTCGACGATGATTTGTTGTCGCCCCCGGCTTCGCCTTTCGCATCCGCGCTCCCTCCGCTCGATGCTGCGCCGGAATCCGGCCTGCCCCACCCCTTCCACTCGGATTTTCCCGCGGCGGCACCGGCGACGCCCTCGTCTCGTCCGCCCTCGTTCGATTTCGGCCCGCTCCCGTGGGAAGGCTGCTGCCGCGACTCCGCCGCCGCGGCCGACGAATGCTGCGGCGCCTCGCCCCAACCCCACGCCTTGGCCGGGGCGGCGGGGAAAGTCGTCGGGCGGCCGCCCCCGCCGCCGGCGGGAGCAGCGCCATCCTCCCGTCTGCGACCGCCGACCCGCGGAATCGCCCGTCGGTCGACGTCGGAGGGCCGCGACTGCGTCGGCGGCGGGTGATTCGATTGGGGCAGCGTCTGGCCCCGTCGCCAGGTGTCGTTTCCCTCGTTCGACCGATCCCGGCCACGCTCCGGCCACGCCCCTCCCCCTCCGTAACCCCCGTCGCCGTTCGAGCAGTCGCGGCGTCCGTCGCGCCGTCGCTCTCCGCTGCGATCCCTCCTCCGGTCTTCGCGGTCCCGACCGCGACTCGCCGGCCTCCTCGGTTCTCCGCCCCCGCGGCCGCCGCCGCCGTCGTGCTCGTCCTCCTTGTAGTAGCGGCTCCTCCACCTTCCGGACATGGCATCGAATAATATGATCGCGGGTTATTCGCCGTCGCCGCTGCGCAGGGATCGGTGATCAAGCCCGCCCAAGCACGGCCCAAGGATCGATGGCGGCGCGGATCTTGAAATCTTGTGACGGAAATGGGATTTGGCGAACACGGTCGGCGAAGCCAGGAATCCATAATGCATCGCCAATATTCGCTGATGGGCGTCGTTGCGTCACAGATCACAGATAGGTAACGTAGTACAGAACGTGACAAAACCACCAGCGGAGTCCACCTACCGACGCCCGACGCCCGACGCCCGACGCCCTACTTGGGACTGACTTTACGACGATGTCCCCGCGGCACCTCCTCCGCCGCCTCGTTCGGCCTCCTCCGGCGGCGGCCGCCCCACGCCGCCACGACCGCGGCGGCATCGTCGTCGAGCGGTCGTCTTCGCCATCCCTCGCCCTCCTCGGCCTCCTCCGACCGCCGCCGGTAGCTCTACCGGCTGCCCGTGCTCGCCCAATATCCGCCACCACCGCATATTCCCTCGCATATTCCCTCGCCAACGACCCGCACCGCCGCCGTCGTTCGCTTTCCTCGTCGTCGTCGGTGGCCTCCCGGACTCGAACGACTCGCTACGACGGCGGAGGAGGAGGAGGAGGAGGAGGGAACGGGGCGCGACGAGCGGAACGCGTAGGGGAAGGCGCCGCGCATGGAGGTGGGAGGAGGAGGCGACGGCGGCGGCAACAGCCGTACTTCAAATCCTGCGTCACGCTCTCCGAGCTCCTCGACCTCGCGTACCGTAGGCGCGACGACGTCGATCCCCGATCGCTGTCGCACTTTTGGACCCACGCGGCCAAGTTCCTCCGGTGGGGACCTGGAGCCGGCGAACGGCAAAGCATTGACTGGGATGACGTCCGCCGCAAGTTCGACGCCGTGCTATCCCGGACGCTGGACGACGTGAAAAACTTTCGATCGTCGATGATGGACGACGACGACTACGACTTCGGCCGTTATCGAGACTTAGTAAAGACGACGCTGTCCCTGGTCGCCATCGTCGAGACGGTGGAGACGAGCGGCGGCGGGGGTGGTGGCAGACGGGGCGGCAAACGGGGTGGCGTCGGAGGCGGCGGCAACGAAAAAGGGTACGAGGACGTCCTCCGGGACCTCCTCGTCGCCGGATCGAACGACCGCGACGTTAGGCGGTTCGTATTGCATCACGCGGCGCGGGCCTCCGGTCCCCCGGCCCTCGCGAAGTTGGATCCCCGCCTCGCCTCCCGGCTCCTCGGCGCGTATGCGTCGGCCGGTCTCAATCCGACGATCGACGAGAATGTGGACGAGGGGGGGACGACCCTCTTCGACGGCTTCGCCGAGCAGGTGATCCTGATGCCCCATGTCCTGAAGGAATTTGAGATGCGACACCTCTCGGAGATCGCGGTATCCTACGCGAGGATGAGGGCGGGAAATCCCATACTCTTCCGGGCCATCGGGGAAGCGGCCGCGACGCGCCTGTACGACGGCCGCGACGACGACTTCGAGCCCTTCGGGGCGAGGGTGGTCTCGGACCTGCTGCGGGCCCTCTCCTCCTCCTCCTCCTCCTCCGCGAGCGCGAGGGGGGATGACGACGAGCCCACGACGTCGTGCTTCGATGCCCTCCTGGAGGGAATCGCCGCACAGATTATAGAGGAGCCCGAGATGATCCTGTACGATTACGAGGGGAGGGATCTCGCCATCCTGTTTCGATCGTACGCCGCGATGGGGGGCGGGTTGGAGGAGGGAGTCCGCTCCGAGGTCTTCGCCGCGATGGCGAAGCTGATTGTAGCCAAGCGCGCCGACCTGAGCTCGTTCGGGCCGCGGCACGTCTCCGACATACTGCGGGCGTGCGCCGCGGCGGGGGAGGCGCCGCCGAGGCTGTTCGAGAGGCTGGCCGGCCACATGATGAGTGACCTGCGCCGGTACGAGCCTCGAGATGTCGCGCGGGTCCTGTGGTCCCACGCCGCCATGGAGCAGTCCAACCCCGAGCTCTTTTCGAAGATTGCCGACCATATAACCAACACGAAAAAAACGAGGGCGTTCGCCCCGAGGGACGTCGCGCAGATACTGTGGTCGTACGCAACGGCGGGGGAGTCCCACCCGGACCTGTTTCGGAGGTTCGGGGACCACGTAGCCGGGCTCAGGGATATTGACTCGATCTGGCCCAGAGATATTTCTCACATACTGTGGGCGTACGCGACCGCGAGGGAGCCACACCGGAGACTTTTCGAGACGCTGATCACCGCCGCCAAAAGGAGGCCCGGGGATTTCGACGACGCCCGGGACGTCGTCGGGACCCTGTGGGCGTGCGCCGCGAACGGCCACCTCGACCCCGGGCTCTACGCCTCGTTCGCGCCGACGGCGAGGGCGGTCCTCGGAGAGTTCGACGCCCGGGAGCTCGCGAACGTGGCGTGGGCCTACTCCGTCGCCGACGCGTCGGGAGAATCGTCGTCGCCGTTGTTCGATGGCCTCGATTACGTCCGAGCCGTGGAGGAGAGGGAGGGCGAATTCGACGACGCCGACCTCTCCCGGCTGCACCAATGGCAGCTTTGGCGGGAGGAGCTGGGGAGCGAAACTAGGTTGCCCGAGAATCTGGCGGGGAGGTGTCGCGAGGCGTTCACCTCGGAGATGCCCCAATCGTCCTCGTTTCGGGAGGAAGTGCGCTCGGCCCTGTCAAAAATGGGACTTCATCCCGAGGAGGGGGTCCTCGTCGACAGCGGCTACCGGCTGGACGCCGTGGTGGAAATCGACGACGGGAAGAAAATTGGCGTGGAGGCGGACGGGCCGGGCCGTTTCGTCGGCGCGGAGCGGAGCGGGAGCGCCATCATCAAGCGAAGGCAGGTGTCGAGGCTCGACGGGATCGGGTTGGTCTCGGTGCCGTACTGGGAGTGGCGGGAGCTGGGCGAAGACGACGAGTCGAGGCGAGGATATCTCAGACAATTGTTGGGTCTTACTTGATTGGATCCATGGCTAGCCCGTCGGCATTGTTCTACGAACTGTAAATAGAGAACTATAAATATTGCTTAATTCATTGCGTCAATGAATATTTTGTCGTATGTAATGCTTTCCTCCCCTACTTCTATTTTGCAGGGATGGTACAAGTCCATTCTGTCCATCATTTCCGTCAATCCTCTGGTACCCATCTGCTCATTTCAATGTTTCTTGCACTGATGGGTTCGTTGATGATATGGCCGTGTTGATAGCTTCAATGCCGTAAAACTGTGCCTTGCCACTGAATGAGCAGCATGATAGTGGACAGGCGGGCAGCTATATGTGCATGTTGCATCCACTCATCTCTCTCCAGGATAATCTTTCTCTATTCTTCTCAGCCGCTCCTCCAACATCTCCACTACTTCCAACGACGATGGCCTGTCGGTCAGCTTCGCCGCCATGCATTTGTTCATGACCTCGATTAACTCCCTATATGCTGGGTGATCCAAATCCAACCTGCTCGGTATGTGCGGCAGCTCCCCCTCCTTGATCGGCTTATTGTAGCTCCTCACGTCGTAATAGGGGACGAAGCCGTCCGTCAATAAAAAGAAGAAGACCGTGCCGAGACTCCAGGTGTCTATGCGATCGTCCTGGTCGACGCACCCCTGGAAGCGTTCGGGGGTGTGGTAGTGATTTCCGCGTTGGTTCTTGGTGCAGCTGCGGAATGGGCACACCTCGCGGTCGCCGTCCACGGAATGAGTGAGGAATCTTCCCTGATTGAAGTCGTTTATCTGCAGCGTCGGCAATCTTCTTTCCCCGCCATCGCCCTTCCCGTTCGGCCAATAAACCAGGAACTGGGATGGGTTCAAATCCGAGTGCGCAAACGTCGGATGTCCATCTCGGTACATGTGGGCCTGACTGAGACCCCTGGCCGCCTGCAGCGCCAGCCTCAGGGTGTCCACCGGTCCGAAGCGCCGTTTTCGGTGTTCCCGATCGCCCTCGTCGTGATTTCGTTCGATGTACTCCACCAGGTTGCCGTCGGCGGCGAATGGCACGACGTTGGCCAGGGCGCAGTAGTGGTACATGGGCAGGACGTGGTTCCAGTCCTCGCCCGGGCCGATCGTGCCACCACCCGAGTCGGCGCCCGTTTCATCGCCGCTCAGGAGGAGCGCATTGCCCTTCTCGCCGGATATCAATGCGTCGATGTAACTCAAGTCGTAAAAGTGCCGCTTCAGAAACCTCGATTGTTTGTGCGTCTTGAAAATGAAAGTCTCTCCACCATCATCATCGCCATGACGAGAGTCCACCCTCCAGATGCACTTGGCGCCTCCCATCGTTATGTATTTCACATCATCCCTGGGAAAGTTGTGTCGACGTCGCTCCCTACCCTCGAACACGTGCCTATCCCACCCCAGGGCGTGCACGTCGTTGCACGTCGGCCGGGGCGTGGAGCGCGCCAGCTCCGCGTCGGGATATTTGCATTCCTCCGTCTCGCCGTACCAATTCTCGCCGCTCCCCTCCTCCTGGTCGTCACCGGACTCCACCGGCTTTTCCTTCATGGGGATGGATTCTTTTCCTCGGACGCGCCTGGTGTTGTTCCGATTGGACAACAGAGCCGAGCAGGAGTCGGCATCGTGATCGCCAAAACACGTCACGCGAGGATGGTCCGCCGTCGAGTCGGGTTCCGTGGCGTTGGCCGTGGGCATCCACGAGCTCTGATCCGATGCAGTTGGACCGTAAGTGGACGAGACGGGAGCGGCGGGGCTCGGAGTGGGAGCCCCGCCTTCGCCATCGCCAACTCCATCGTAGCCGTCGTCATCGTCGTCATCATGATCGAGTCTTCCATACCTCGTGAACCTCGGTCGATCATTTCCCGCGCCGTAGCTTCGACCCACCGTCGCGCGCGAGTGCAGACCGAGGTTGAAGACGCAGCTCGCGAAGACGAGGGCGGCGAGCGCCAGCCACGCGCCGTTGCTCGCGCGACCCCGGCCGACCACTCCCCTGCCGCCGCCGTATCTGGGCGCCGGCGGGCGCCGCTCTACCGCTTCCGACAAGCTCGCCACATGATCCGATATCGTCATCGCATCATCTCGCGGCGACCAGCTCCTTCTCGCTCCTTCGTCCTTCGCCCTTCGCCCGAAGTATTGGAAGGATGGTTTTGTGAGCACTTCTTCTCGAGCTTCGAGAGGCATGAGGCGGACGGCGCTTTTCTACGCGATTTATGCGCAGGAATACATACAAAAATCAATATTGGCGAAGACCGAGGGAGCGTCGGCTACGAGCTGCGTGGGGACTGTGGACTGTGTACAATAGGTACCATATGTACTGCCTTTTGGAAAATGTCTAGATTTGCAAGATCATACTACGATACTGCCTTTTGGAAAATGATGTTGATTTGCAAGATCAATTGACGATTGGTATACGATAGCAACATAGAAAGTGGTGGGTGGGCTCAGCAAGACGGAAGAAAGGTAGCCAGCACATGGATGGGAGTGCAGCGCTGCAGATAGTTGACAAGACAATCATTATTCATTTACACGTATCTCGTTTATTCACACACATGATGGTTCTTGCCAGTGCCTAATTCCAATTGAATTGGAATGGAGCAACTGCAGTGGTATTGAACTGAATTGAGTCAACGTCTCGCCTCTGACACAATACAATGCTATCATTCGCTGCATCATGTAGCCACCAATTGAGTCCACCACTCTCCCTTCTTGGTTCCTACATCTACACGATATGCCTGCTCGGAGGATCACGCCAACTAGTTCGCCAAGTGCACCACCAAGGAGCCGACATTTCACCCACAAATTATTATCCCCCCACACAAGAATCCCTAACTGATCACGCAGCAGCTGTTCGTCTTCTTCGCCTGCTTGTAAAACATTTTGCTCTGCCGGCTCAGATCATCACTCTTCTCTACCAAACTGTCTAACTTCACCCCTCTCTCCAAAACGGAATCGATCGTCTTATGCAATATGGTCGTGGTCTCGTCCAGGTCGTTCTGGATCTTCGTCACCTTGTCCGCGCTCGCCGGGTCCTGGTACTTCACCAAATAATCCTCCAGCGGGGGGTACGGGGAGGACTCCACGGACAATTCCATCGTCTTCCAGCTGTCCCCGGTGGCGGAGGCGAATTCGTCGAGGAGCTGCGTGAGCAGGACGAAGGCGACGCGGGCGGGGTACTCCTCGTCGGTGGTGACGGAGCCGGCAAGGCCGTCCGAGCGGACGTAGCAGTGGACGACGTAGGATTCGTGGCTGATGGATTGGCGCTGGCCCGGTTCCGTACGCTTGGTGAAGGTTTTGGAGAAGAATGTCAACATTTCTTTCACTCCCTTCATTCCCATTGTCATAAATGAAGATTGAGAGGTGACATTGATGTTGTTAGGTAAGAGTGAAGAGAAAGGGCATGACCAGCTGGGCAGAACAGATGCATTCAACGACGACAAACATGAAGAGGACACGGGCACTCCTATGCTTCCAAAGAAGACAGTGTTACCGCAAAATGCAACATATTGCGCCCCATGCTGCGAGGAGAAGTTATCGTTGCAACATGACACACGCAAAACCATAAAGGCGAACAGACATAATTTCCCACAGAAGATCAACATGCGGACTGAAAGCTGCAATCAGCACCGAGACCGGTTGCGCCTCATTGATCCAATGCCGTCTGAAACCAAAGAACTGGACTCATTTCAATTTTCGACAGATCATTGTCAAATAACTGTTGATAGGGACAACCAATGCCATACATCTCAACCAAAGGGATATTTTGATAGGGAGTCGGAGTACCGCCAGCTTAGAAAAGCTTAGAAAGCAACATGAATATGGCGGATAAGAGCGCCTGTTGGTCGCAATTCCGCCGCCGCCGAAATCAATGAATGATCTCCCATATCCCCCATGTTCCCAGTCCTTCGCACGACACGCCGCCCACGTCTGCTATCCTCCCGAAGCGACCACCACTGAATGTAGCGCCTCACGCACCTGCCGTTGGAAGAAGCCGTACGAGCTGAGGTCGCAAGCCATGGCCATCGGGACTGGGTCCGGCAGCGACGCGCTCGTGCGCAGGATGGTGATGCCCACTACCTTCATCTTGAGTTGCTATTGATCGGCAGGATCAGGATTAATCGGCCTTCGTTTGCTCGCTACTGCTACGGCGTCGACGTCGAAGGAAATGTGGAGAAATCGGCGCTGCGCGACGACGCCCGACGCGCGGACCGGCCATGGTCATCGTCGTCATGGGGAAGTTCAGGGGTAAATATTTAATATATTTATACTTTTTAATTTATCTTCATAGGGGTAATAAAACATAATATACATATAGAGGTATTCAAAAAGATAAAAGTAGAACACTAGCAATTATTTTCACAGAGATTATAATAAAAAAAAGTATTATTGATGTCCCCTAAGTATTGTTGTCGTGAGCCGATCCCAATTTTTGGAATTTCTCACGTCTGGTATGACACCTCTAATTTCCACGGAGGAACTTGATCTAATTTAGTTTGGTTTGACAGCCGTTAGTTGCCCCAAATCACGCCCAAATGACGCAAACGTGAACAGCTCGGTCGCTGTGCATCTCTCGTGCTTTTTTCTTCCGATGGCCATTGGCCATGACGTCCGAATCTCGCTGTCATTGAATGCCTCCGCCCCAACGCCGCGGCGACGACCCCCAATAGCGAGTATCAGCCCATCATTTGAAAGCGGCAGCGCGCAGGTCGAACCCTAGCAGCAGCACCACTACGGAAACGAACGACAATGAGCGCCGAGGACGAGAAGAAGATCGAGTCGGCCGTCTCCCAAGAGGAGGTCGACGCCGCCAAGGCTGAGATCGACGAGGAGGTCGAGGGCGACGACGTCCCGTCGTCGGGCGACTTCGATGTGACGAAGGAGGAGATGAGCATCATGCGGGCCGAGCTGGCGTGCGAGTTCCCGGACGATTACAAGTACCTGAGGTGAGTCCCTCGGGTGACGCGTGCTAAAAGACGTCCCCATCGGTCATGGAGACCTTTATAGCGTCGGCATTCGATGATTCATGACTGAGATTCGTCGCGTCTACCTCGTTCATCTCAACCGCGACGGTCACGCCCGACACCCACGCTTGCCCAACCTCGAAAACGAAACGCGACAGCGATGCCTACGTGAAGTCGGTGGCGTCCAAGCCCTACTCCAAGGATCCCACCATCCGCCGTCCCATCGAATACACCATGGAGAAGCTCACGCACGTCATGGAGTGGAGAGAGCAGGCCGGCGCCCCCGAATTCGAGAACCTCGTCAAACTCGCCGCCGGATCCCCCACCGCTCCCGAGGCGGTGGAAAATCCCGACAAACTCACCAAGGCCAAGGCGCTCGTCAACAGCCTCAACAACGCCTCCCTGTACTGGCACGGGGTCACCAAGGAGGGAAAGCCCATCCTCTGGATCCGATGCGGACGGAAGCCGTGGTACCCCAACGTCGAGGCGGAGGTCAACGCGCTCATCCTCATCGCCGACGCCGGAATCCGGTGCATGCCCGAGGGCGTCACGGACTTCGTCGTCATCTCGGACTCCAACAGCCCTCCCCCCCCCGTCCCGAGCTTCATGATCAACGTCCTCAAGGCGCTCGTCCGCGGCTACCCCGATCGCCTCGGCGTCCTCCTCAGCGCCCCCGTCGGCAGCATCATCCAATTCGTGATGAACCTGCTGATGCCCCTCATGCCGGGACGCCTCGCGGGCAAGTTCCTGCTCAAGGACGTGGACGACGCGCGCGAGATACTCAAGGAGTGGCTCCCGAACGGCGAGGCCGACATTCCCAAATTTTTCGGGGGGGAGGTGGATCACGACGAGCTTTACCCGGAGGAGTATTACAGCAAGGTCCGGGGAGAGGGGACTCTCAAATTCGATTATTTCGGGATGGTGGAGAGGCTGCAGGCTGCCGCGAAGGAGTGGGAGGAGTCTCAGAAGAAGTAAATTGATGTGTGGGCGTAGTTGGATTGGCTGGATGAGGGGAATGTTGATATATCGAGTGGTAGATGATGTCGGCAACGCTGGTTTTGGGTTTTGGAGTAAAGACAGCTACCTGGCAGGAAGGGAACGGTACCCATCGGTGTGAATAGAAAGTGGGATTATGTGAATACTTCGCGTCCCATTGGGGGCAGGGCGTGCAATCGAGAATGTCATCTTCTGTGCTGTGCATGCATTTGATGGTTTTGGCAAATATTTATTTTAACGTGAGAGTCATAATAATATGGACAACGAAAGAGCTCGCTCCGCCTGCCTATTCCAACACAAGGACTGATTGTTGTGTTTGAATGAAGCGCCAAGTCAGATCTGCAGCAATACATGTCACATGTTATGCTCAAATTATTAAAAATTTGCCATATGAACACATCAACACATTACTCCCGGAGATGGCATCTGTGCTGGTGCCGGCCATATGGCATGAAGAGAGCATGTTTCTTGGACTTGCCACATTCCTGCTTTCTCATGCACATGATTTGTCACACATGTACCATACATGCAATTATGTAAAACCTAAGACATCGGTCAAAAACAGACTGTTTGGATTTGTAAGCCCCAAATCATGCCTGGTTGACTGGCACATGCCCTGCCCTGGCCAGCAGCACCTCAATAATACATATATCAGTGGCAGTAGCTGTCACTGAATTGTTTTTTTCATAGCTAGAGCTTGGAGGTTTCTTGCAAGAGACGCGAGGTACGACAGTTTTCTTTATTTTTTACTATGTATCATGCAACAGATTGGTACCATTGGTACCGGCACTCATTTCCAACTTTTGGTCCTGATCCAAATCTCCTCAACCTGAGTGTCAGTGCTCTTCATCTTCATTCTCACCTGACTTAAGCCCGAGCTTTGGAACTTCTCTTTATTTTCCACAACCACAAGCACAAAGATAAACGTATACAATACATGGTACAGTAAAAGTATGTCACAAGGATTTATTGAAACAGAGATTGAGACATAATCTTCACTTTACCAACATCCCAAATTATTTGGAAGGTGATGTGATGTGACAATGGTGATTGTGTCAAGCTATTTGTGGCATAATTTGTGACATATCGCACCAATGATCATAATGACTGTTGCTCATTGTCATTTTTGTTGTCAATGAACGTGTGGATCCTATTCGTGGACATGGACATGCAATGGTGATGGTGATAGGTACAAATGTGTGCATTCTTCATACACCTTGCACAGAAATGAATTGTGTCATTTCAGTTCCAAGACAAAAAGTCTCTATCTCCTAAATATGTATGCCTCTGGATACTAATATCCGTTACTAAGGAAAAAACGAAGTAGTAGACAGTGGAGTTGGAGTCCAGAGATTGATCACCATTATCACCACTCTCCTACTTCCACAACAGGCAAAAAGAAGCCAAGGTCAAGAAGGAGAAGCATTAGTTACAACAAGCCGATCAAGGATGTGAAGCTTCCTCATATACCGGCAGGTTGGATTTGAATCATCTGGCGTACAAGGAGTTGATCGAGCTGATGATCAAATGCATGGCGGCAAAGCTGAAGGGTAGACCATCCTCGTTGGAAGTTGTGGAAATGTTGGAGGAGCGGCTGAGAAGAATAGAGAATGATTATCCTGGAGAAAGATGAGTGGATGCAACAGTGCACTGTCATATTGAAGCTATCGACATACGATACCCATCAGTGAAATAAACATTGAAATGAGCAGATGGGTACCAGAGGATCGATGGAAATGATGGACAGAATGGACTTGTACCATCACAGCAAGATAAAAGTAGGTGGAGGAAAGCATTATGACAAAATATTCATTGAAGCCAATTTAAGCAATTAATTAAGCTATATTTATGAGCAGCGCAGCGTTTCAATCACAGTTCTTGCAGCGCCATCCGAGTTCTCTATTACACTTCGTAGAACAATGCCGACGGGGCCACGGATCCAATCAAGTCAGACCCAACAATTGTCTGAGATATCCTTGCTTCGAATCGTCGTCCTCGCCCAGCTCCTGCCACTCCCAGTACGGCACCGAGACTATATCGATTCCATCAAGCCTCGACACCTGCCTGCGCTTGATAATCGTGCTCCCGTTTCGCTCCGTGCCGACGAAATGGTACGGCCCGTCGGCCTCGACGCCAATTTTCGTCCCGTCGATTTCCACCACGGCGTCTATCCGATACCCGCCGTCCGTGAGGACCTCCTCCTCCAGCCGGAGGCCCATCCCCGACAGGGTGGACGACACATCTTCCTGGAACGGGGAGGATTGGGGCATCTCCGAGGTGAACGCCTCGCGACACCTCGCCGCCAGGGCCTCGGGCAACCTCGCGGAGGACGATTCGCCCAGCTCCTCCTGCCACAATTGCCACTGGTGCAGCTGGGAGAGGTTGGCGTCGTTGAACTCGCCCTCCCTCTCCTCGCACAACTGGATGAAACTGGTGTCGAAGAGCGATGCATCGGGAGCGTCTCCGGCAACGGAGTAGGCCCACGCCACGTTCGCGAGCTGCTGGCCGTCAGACTCGCCGAGGACCGCCCTCGCCGTCGGCGCGAACGAGGAGTAGAGCTCCGGGTCCAGGTGGCCGTTCGCGGCGCAAGCCCACAGGGTGCCGGCGACGTCCCGGGCGTTGAAATCCCCGTGTCGCTTTTTTGCGGTTGCGGCCAATCTCTCGAACAGACTTTGGTGCGGCTCCCTCGCGGTTGCATACGCCCACAGTATCTGAGATATATCCCTCGGCCAGATCGAGTCAATATCCCTGAGCCCGGATACGTGGTCCCCGAACCTCCAAAACAGATCCGGATGAGACTCCCCCGCCGTGGCGTACGCCCACAGTATCTGCGCGACGTCCCTCGGAGCGAACGCCCTCAGGCTCTTCGTGCCGATCATGTGATCAGCAATCTTCGAAAAGAGATCGGGATTGGACTGCTTCATGGCAGCGTGGGACCACAGCACCTGGGCGATGTCCCGCGGCTCGTACCTGTGCAAGTCCGATATCATGCGGTCGGCCAGCCTCTCGAACAGCCCCAGCGGCGCTTCCCCTGCAGTAGCGCACGCCCAGAGTATGTTGGAAACGTGCCGCGGCCCAAACGAGCGCAGGTCGGCGCGCTTGCCAACAATTAGCTTCGCCATCGCAGCGAAGACCTTGGAACAAAGTCCCTCCTCCAACCCACCCCCCATCACTGCGTAGGATCGGAGCAGGTTGGTGAGATCCCTCCCCTCGAAATCGTACAGGAGCATCTCGGGCTCCTCCACGATTTGCGCGGCGATGGCCTCCAGGAGGGCATCGCACGACGGCTCGTCCCTCGCGCCGGCGGATGATGAGAGGGCCCACAGCAGGTCCGAGACCTCCCGTGCCCCGAAGGGCTGCGCATCGTCGTCGCGGCCGTTGTCCAGGCGCGTCGCGGCCGCGTCTGCCACGGCCCGGAACAGGGAGGGATTGTCCACCCTCATCCTCGCGTAGGCCCCCGCGATCTCGGAGAGGTGTCGCATCTCGTACCCCCTCAGATCGGGAGTCACCTGCTCGGCGAAGTGGTCGAAAAATGTGCACCCTCCCTCGTCGACGGTCGGATTGAGCCCGGCCAGCGCGTACGCGCTGAGCAGCTGCGAGGCGAGCCGCGATTCCATCCCCGCGAGGGCCGGGGGCCTCGAAGCCCACGCTACGTGATGGAATAGGAAGCGCTTGACGTTGCCGTCCGATCCTATCAGCAGGTCCCGCAGGACGTCCTCGTACCCCACGCCGCCGCTCACCTCCACTGTCTTGATGATGGCGGACAGCGATAACGTCGTCGTTACGAGGTCGCGATGGCCGAAGTTGTCCATCGAACGAAAGTTTTCTATATCACCCAGCGTCCGGACGAGCATGACGTCGAACTTGTGGCGCACGTCATCCACATCGATATCCACCCCATCCCTCGGAAGCGCGCCGCCCCCTCCACCAGTTCCCCGCCGGAGGAACTTCGCCGCGATGCTCCAAAATAACGACAGCGATCGGGGACTGATGTCGTCGCACCGACGGTGGGCGAGGTCGAGGAGCTCTTCCAGCGTGTTGCAGGATTTGAAGTAGACGGATCGATATTGCCGCCGTCGCCTCCCCCCGCCCGGCGCCGCCGCTCGCGCACCTTCCCTGCCGCCGCCGCCGTCGTCGTCGCGCTTTCGAGACGGGGCGGCGGCGGACGAAGATGAGGACATCGGACGGCGATGCAGCAAGTCCGCGAAGGCGGACGCGGACGCGGAGGGTGGAGCATGGGCCGCTCGGACGAATCGATGATGCGCGCACGACGAAGAGGCGGGGCGGCGGACGAATGCCGGCGATCGCTCGACGACGATTCCGCGGCGGTCGCGAGGCGCGGCGGCGTCGGCCGCCGTCCGAGGAGGACGGAGGCGGCGGAGGAGGAGGTGCCGCGGGGACATGGCGTCGCTCTATGGATGGGAGGACAGAGGACACGTCGGGCGGGAGGCGGGAGCTTGGGGTTGTGGGTGGCTCCTTCTTCCTTCTGACGCAACGACGTCCATCAGCGAATATTGGCGATTTATTATGGATTCCTAAATTCGCTAAAATGTTCGCCAAATCCCATTTCCTTAGAAAGTCAAATCCATCAGACTGGATGGAGTGTAGTGCCTTGTACCGTACACTTGCTTTGGATTGCACACCTAAACTTGCAACACTTATAGAGAAACTTCTACCCCACCTCAGGAGACGTTCTTGGGCTCTAATACACACTACTCTTCGCGTAGAGTGTACTAGAGCTGAGTTTGAGTCCTCAAACTCAACGTGATCGATTCTATAAATGTTACAAAATATTGGTGTCTATTTAGACCAAACTTGCCAAGCCCTTTGATGCGTTTAGATTCTATTTCGAATATATTAATCACCTGACATTAATATTATACCGGTACTCATGTCCGAAGATTTGAGAAGCTGATCGGCATCAAATTCTCGCTGGAGTCTTCAAATTGAGAAGCCGGGGAATGGCAATCGGCAAAACATATTAATTCCAATTTGAAATATGATTTCTCATAATTTCTATTTTACAGTTACGAAATTTGGCGGGAACTCGGAAGTGTGCGAAGCAAACCATCCATACGGTAGTCACTAGATTTTCGCTGAGGACATCCGATGCTTTAAGATTATTTCACTAGTAATTTTTCTACGTACGTACATATTGTTCCGACCGTCAAAAAGTGGCGCCATCGACAAATCGGCAATCCTCCGATTTCGAAAGCACGGCAGAACCATGGCGCTCTCCCACTAGTAGGGAGGGTCCTCCAGCTCCGCCAATAATTGGATCTTGTATGAGAGATTTGACGGGCCGCCGCAGCAGGTCGTCTCCGAGCAAACCGTCAAATCTTTCATACAAGATCCAATTATTGGCGGAGCTGGAGGACCCT
>JALLBE010000056.1:0-26787 GCA_036939795.1 Thalassiosira mediterranea
TGACCCGTTTTTGACCCTTCTGGAGCCCTTTCATGGGCCACGAGGGCCGGTTCTGTCCATCTGGCACTGACACGTCATCGTGTGACTAAGACACTGACCAGTGGACTCAGTATGTTTCTACGTAGCCTACGTAAGGATACCCTCAGTATGTTCTACGTAATTCCTACGTCAAGCGCCCACACATTCGGGTGGGCAAAATTGAGGGCATCGCCCTTTTTTTTTGGAAAATTGGCCCCCTAAAAACAAAAGCCTAGCTGCAACAGATCGCCGATCGCAGCGCGGCTCCATTCGTAGTGGCGTTGTCTCATTGCCGCCGTGACGCCGCCTCCCTTCGTCGCTCCATCTAAACGGACCCCCCCCCCCTCCTCGCCGGCGCAATGTTTCGATCGATTGGCGGCAAGCGCGGGAGCGCCGGGCGGCACGCCCACGCCGAGCCGAACGGATCCGCCGCGACGGCCGAGGAGGACTACGGCGACCAACACGAGGTGTCCGACGGGAAGAAGGATCCGGAAAACTGGCGGGTCACGATGCCGACGGACGACCTGGATCAGCTCATGTGGGGCGGAGAGGGCGTGCCCCCGCCAGCGTCGGCGCTGTCGCCTTCGTCGCGGCGGAAGAGGGCGTCGCGATATCAGAAGGACTGGGCCAAGAAAAAGGAGGGCGACGACGGAGCGGCCGTCGAGAATGGTGACAATGACGATGGGAAGAAGAATATTGACGGCAGCTCGAGCGAGAAAAATGATAACATACTCGCGGCGCTGGAAATTTCCACATCCAAGGAGGATCTGGAGCCACCTGCGCCTCCTCCTCCCGAGCCAGACAAGATGATACTGGAGGATATCGTTTGGAAGCAACGGTCTGGTTTGGGGAAGTATTCCATCGGCATCATCCAGCACGAGTGGGAGCAGCGACGAGTGGCATTATTCAACTCGGGAATCCTGCGGTACTATGAACTGAAAAAGGATATGGCCAGCGTCAAGTACGACCCGGCCAAGGCGGTGGACCCAGACAGAAGCCCCTGGGTGTACGATCCCGATCAGGAGCCTCGGGGGGAGATGGATTTGATAAAACGAGATGACAGTGATGACGAGGATGAGGGCGTGACCTCGCCCTCTTCGTTGCGCCGGCTCAGCAGCCTCGTCGGCCACGAAAAGGGTCTCAACGTGGGAGGGGTCAAAATCCGGGGACGGCAAAAGAAGCAGGACGAGGAGCCGGGTCCGACTCCCTTCGAAATCGACGTCACGCGGAAGGACAACGGCGAAATGTGGAGATTGTGCTTCCAGTCTCAGTCCATCCAGATGGAGTGGCTGTCGGCGCTCAAGAACATATCTGGCAGCAATGGCGAAGATGATGACGACGAGGACGACGAGGATGATCACAAACTCCAGCCCGGCGATCACATAATACGATGGGAGATGCTACCGGTACTGTACCCCATCCAGATCCATGGCATAGTCCTCGAGGCGGGATCCAACTGCGTCATCATCGCCGACTTCGGTCTAGCATCGTACGACAACCGACGGTACGAGAAGGAGGAAGGACTCAACACCTGGTCGGAGGAGAAGGACGACTCGCACGACATCATCATGGCGGCGTGGGAGAAGATCAAGCCGAAGGAGAAGAAGAGGTTGAACGTGGTGGTTATGACGGATCCCAGGGAGATACGGAAGTGGTCGAAGGTCAAGTACGGCGATCAGGCGGAAAAGAAGGAGAAGAAGAATTTTCTCTCCTCCATATTGCCGTGGGGGGAGAGCAGTCCGAAGAAGGGGACGAAGAAATCGGTGGATGATGCCAAGACTGAGAAGGACGGTAGTGATGCGGCTGATGAGGGCGATAGGGACGGAGAGAGAAAAATGGACGTTGATAGCGCAGAAAATGATTCTGGAGTCAACGGAGAATCTTCATCTGCAGACCAGAACGGCAATCACAAACACCAGGATGAGCCCAAAAATCTCGTCATCGACGATGAACCAGACACAGTCGAGGGCGAGCCGGAGTGGTTTCGACCTGGGTATAGACCCCGGAAGCGAACCTGGTCTTCGTCCTCGACCGCGCCGACCGACGGCGGGGAGCAATCCGTGTTTTCGATCGACCACCCAGATGAAAGCGGGAAGAGCGAGCTGCCGAAGTCGGACTCGGCCAAGCTAGTCCTGGCCCGGACTCACTTCATACTGGAGAACGAGGACCTACTGCCGCCGTATCATGTGAGTCATGCGTGTTAGAAATTGTCGTGCCTGCCTGCTTTCTCTCTCATACCGACTCAAATTACTCGTGATGATCTACGCAGGTATTCTACTCCAACTCGGAGTGCATCGCCGTCTGGTGCAAAACAGGACGGTGGTCTACCCTCCAGGCCGCAGTCTACCTGGTGTCGAGTTCCTTCGGCTTCGGCAAGTCCGCGACCATGCTCACCATCTCGGTCGCGGCGGCGCACGCGATACTGATCCCGGCGATGGCAGTCGGAGGCCTCGCGGTCGTCAGCGCGCCGTTGTTATTTTTGAGGAAATCACAGGACAAGTGGGACAAGACGACGATGCAGTTAACGGACGCATTCTGGTCGCGTGCATCGCCGGAAGTTTTTGTAGAGGCCATCGAGTATTGGGGATCGTGGGGGAAAGATGAAAGCTGAGCTTTGGGAGCTGGAAGGCTGGCCATTTTTATCTGCTGTGCCGAGCTTGCCACAAATAAGTCTAGTTGAACAAGTAAAAGAACGAACTTATTAATCTTGCTGCCTGTGATTCTTGAAGCTGCCTATCTATTACTTAGCTTCACCATATCATATCATAGCACATAGGTATGGTACGATGCCCTGTGAAGAACAACAATATACCAAAGGACCCATCAAAGTGACACTCAGACTTTCAGCTGCAAGCACCAAACAATAGATGCTCTACGTGTTGGTGTTGTGTGTTGACCACATAAACTGGAGATCACTACACATCGATGCACAAAGATGCACAGTATGGTCCCTTGAACGTAGCCTGCGGATCGCTTTGATATTTGCAGCCTGAGTCTTGGAATATATCAGATGAAGATGCTGTGATGTACGGGAAATTATTGTGCCAATGGCATAAATCTTGGTTGAATCGATAGGCTCCGCTGAACATGTATGAAATGTTTTGGATCGAGGAAACGTTCCAGCTCGATATGTCTGTATTGAATGCAGAGGCTCCATCAAAAACGCGTTCCATATCTGCCACGTTGGATGTATCCCATGAGTTTAAGTCCCCATTGAATGCAGAGGTTAAGCCGAACATGAGATTCATATCAGTGACGCTGGAAGTGTCCCATGAGGACAAGTTGCCATTGAACGCAGAGGTTAAGCCGAACATGCCATTCATATCAGTGACGCTGGAAGTGTCCCATGAGGACAAGTTGCCATTGAACACAGTGGCACCAAAAAATGAATCCCTGAAATTTGTGACTCTGGAAGTTTCCCACGAGTTCAAGTCCCCGTTGAATGCCGTGGCATGGAAAAATAACTCCCTGAAATTTGTCACCTTGGCAGTGTTCCACGAGCTTAAGTCCCCGTTGAATGAGTAGGCCCGACCGAATGTGGAATACATAGACGTGACCTTTGAGACATCCCAAGAATTCAAGTCTCCATTGAATGCAGTGGCACTGCTTAACAAATAATCCATGTGTGCCACCTTGGATGTGTTCCATGAGGACAAGTTTCCATTGAATGTAGATGCTCGTTCGAACATTACCCACATACTTGTGACCTGAGCGGTGTCCCATGAGGACACATTGCCATTGAATGCAGCATTATCATGAAACATCCACTCCATGCTGTTGTATCCCAGGAGTTCAAGTCTCCATTGAATGCAGTTCGATCGAACATTCCATGCATACTCGTTACCTTCGAGGTGTCCCAGGACGTCAAAGTACCATTGAATGATGCAGCTTTTTTAAACATGAGCATCATGTTTGTGACATTGGAGGTGTGCCAAGAATTCAAGTCTCCATTGAATCTAGAGGCTCTCTCAAACATCCCTGACAAGTCCTCCACCGAAGCAGTATTCCAGGCTCCTAAATCCTTGTTGAATGATGAAGCTCCAAAAAATGCCTCCCTCATGGTCGTCACCCCAGAAACATCCCACTCTGAAATATCATCGTCGAATGAATCTTTGTCCTTAAACAGATACGACATATCTGTCACATATGAAACACACCAGCTCCCGATGGGCCACCCATACGTGCTTGATGCCCAGCACTCATGTTTTGAGCAATTCCCGCCTGCAATGTACGAGTCAACGGCTAACTTGAGTTCAAACCCATCAGCAAAACATGGGTAAGGAGAGGACACTTTAGATGGCCGGCCTGGGAAGGTTGGGAACGGTGACGAAACCCACGATAAGAAAGCGGATGAAGGACCTGCTGTGGGAGCTTTTGAGGGAGCTAGACTGGCGAGTACAGATGGCGTAGACTCAGAAGTCGCGTCACCATTCCCATCTCCAGATGAGCTCAGCAACACCCCCACTGCTACCACCAGAGCACAAATTATCAACCCTGCTGCCCCCATTATGCATTTCTGTTTTCTCTTCCACCAGGACTCTTCCCTGTCATCGACAGCGATCGCGTTGTACACTGGGGCCGGGACGCTTGGTTCCTCCACGACAAGCTGGGCCTCAACCTTGTGGAACAGAACTTCAGGCTGTCTCTCGGATTCTGGGCGCGGCAACATGGACGGAGGCGGAGGAGGGGGTCTGATGGCGATAGACGGCATGGGCACCGATGCAGCCTGGTTGCCATCAATGCCAGGAGATCTAAAAGCAACCTCTCTCGCGGAGGAAGAATCGACGCTTCGATTTGACGAAGCATGCGGGTTGTTGCCTGGCGAGGAGTCATGCATAATTTCCATGGCTATCGCTGCATTTTTCTTCTGTGTTTCAGCGTCTGCATCATCACAGCCCTCTACGGTCCTAGCCTCCAGGTTCAGTGAACCATCGTCGTCGGGAGGGAGCTGCTCGATTCCTCGATCTGTTTTCGCCTTCGCCTTCCTGGCCATGCTGTATGCATCGTCATAGTCCCCAGCAACCTGAGCGGCGAGCTCTGGCGAGTCATCGTCGCCAGGAGGGAAATGCTCGATCCCCTGTGCGGGCGTTTCCATCGTCTCTCCAGCCCTGACGTCTCCGTGATCCTCGTTGCGGGCCAATTCGATCTCTGTTGCCTGATTAATCTTGCTGTTGCCAGACATGAAGTACAATATTATGGCAAGAACAGACTCTGCGCAGCGCGCAGTGGCATGTCGCTCCTGCCCGCCCTGATAATCTTGATATGCAATGAATGCAATCCTCGGCCGCTCTCGGGTTCACCGTGAGAAGGAGAGGGCTATTGATTTCACATCTCTTGATTGAACTCGGATCTTGATCTGGCTTTGTGGGATTCATCATTGAGGTGCTGCAAAACAATGACAGCAATGACAGCAATGACATATCTGATGGCAACCGGCAGCGCGCCCAAAACAGTGGCCTGCCGGCCGGTTCTCTATCTTCTGCGCTGTGGGGTCACTCATAGGCGATAGTTCTACGCAAGATATGTATTGAAGAGACTGCGGAATATCGCCAAACAAAGCACAAGGAGTTTGCTTTCTTCATCTCGCAAGATTTCTTCCTCTTTCAAGCAATGCCGCGCCACGCGCCACTTTTGTTGATTGAATTCGGCCGGTCGGTCGGCCGGATGACGTTCGTTGATGCTTGGTTGATGCAAGGGTTGATGGCTGTTGAATGCTTTGTGCTTTGGTTGACACCACGTTCATCCACCTCTCGTCTCTCGTTCCATCCGCCAACGGCGTCGTCGTCGGTACCATCATATTCATCATCGCCAAGGCCGGCGAGGACGGTCCGCCGGCGCCGATGGCTTGGCCGAGCGCTGAACCCACTTCATCAGTCGCAACGGTGGGCAGGAGAACGCGAGGGCTCCTGCAGTTGATTTTAGACCGAGATTCGACGGCCATCGACCGCCGCGTTCGCCGGCATTGCCCTCGCTCGTCGCACTCGTCATCATCGCTTCGTAACCAGCAGCCGCCACGATGCTCGAGCGATACCTCCTCTCGACGCTGGCGTCCAAGTTCGGACACGTCTTCGAGGACTTCGACGAGGAGACCACCGCGGAACTCAGCGCCTGGCGGGGCGTGTTGGCGCTTCGCAATCTGCGGCTGCGGAAGGACGCCTTGAGACACCTCGGCGTCCCCGCCGCTGATGGCGAAGACGAGTATTACGACGGCGACAGTGATGACCTCGATGATGGTCACAATGCCAACGTTGTAAATGCCGTCCCTCAGGATCAAGCTATCGATCACGGAGAAGCAAGCGACGACGATTCCTTTCGCTCTTGCGCGTCCCAAATAGATGACGTCGACGACGACGTCGGCCATCGGGAGCCCGACGTTGGTTCGCCGCGGAAAAATCAAGGCTCAGCTCGCCATGGCGATGGGAGGAGAGGGGCGCCCACGATAGAAATTTCGCACGGTTCCATAGGCTCCTTGGAGCTTCACATACCGTGGAGATTGATGCGCGCCACCCGTGCGGCCGCTACTGCATCCGGCGCGAGGGGCGGCGAGGCCGATGGTGATGATCCGGGGGACGAAGAATCGGGCGACAAGGACGACGATGGCCTCGCATGCTCGGCAGTTTTATCGGACGTGAGGATATTATTGGCCCCGCGCAATCACGCCCGAAATAGGTCCAAGAGAAATGGTGGCAGGGGTGGCCCGAGACCTGGGGCTACGTCGAATGCATCACCCTCCGATGGTCCAGATGATAAGGATGATTTAGAGAAGATGAGACAAGAGCGCGAATCGGAGGTGCAGTCTTTGCTAGAAAAGGAATTGTTCCGGCTGGTCGGGGGAGGAGCTAGCGAAGGAGCAGCAGATGAAGACGCTGATGAAAATGCTCCCGCTGGCGAAGCAAATGGCGATGCAGGCAACACTGTGGCAACAGCGGACGATTCTCGCGGAGGCTGGCTAGCGCGATGGGCCAAAGGATTTGTGGCCAAAATCTTATCCTCGCTGCAGGTGACCGTGAGGAATATTCACGTGAGGTACGAGGACGAGGGGTATGGATGGTTTGAGGATGCAAGCGCCGGCCATCAACGACAGCAGCATCGGCCAGCATTTTCCTTTGGAATTCGATTGGAAAGCTTTTCTGTGAGGAGCGCTACCGCTGACGATAACGAAAGCGACGCACCTGCTGGATTGTCATCTGTTGGAGGCCATAAAATTGCCAATGTGGAAGCGCTCTCTGTCTACTGGGATAGCTCCCACAGGGATCTGTTCGTGGGATATCCCACGGACGAGGACGATAGGGTCTACTACGAAAAGAGGTTTGACGAGTTGGACATCATGGCTTCAGATGATTTCGAGGAGGGTGATGGCACGGCTGAGCAGCAGCATTCATACCTGATTCGGCCGATTTCCCCCTCTCTGCAAGTGGTGGTGGACGATCCAGGCTGCAGCGCTGGGACGAAGGATGCCGGTGATAACACTGGTGATACCATTGCGCAACCAGCAGCTGATGAAAGCTCTTTACTGGCGACGCCGTCAATTTACGCCACGCTGAGCATTCCTTCGTGCCACCTGGGCTTCGATCGCAACACTCTTGAGGATGCCGCTTACTTTCGCAAATGTCTTTCTGCCTACAAGGCAAGAGTTCTATCTTCGAGAGAACGCAGGGCAGAACAGCGCATCGCTCGGCAACTACTGAACCTCCGCCCACCGCCGGGCGTTCGTCCGAGGGACAATCCACGACTCTGGTGGAGGTATGCCATTGGGGCCGTGAGGGCACTGCAGTCAGACCGGGGCAACTTAGAGGGTAGGGCAAACACGAGAAAGGAAGAGACGTGGCGAAGGGACGGGTGGTTAGGACTGGCTCGCTTGTTGCGACTGCGGAACGATTACGTCGCACTGTACCAGTTATTCTGGAGCTCTCCAAGAAGCGATGTGACGTCAAAGCAAAACATTCACGGGAACCTGTTGGCTCTGGAAGATTTGCTGAGTAACGAAGAAATCGTCGCATTTCGCCTTTCTGTCTTTAGCAAACTATCACGGCAAATGCAAAACCTGGATGCCACAAATGGGGAAAGTGGGAATATCAATACAATGGAATCTTTGGATGCAGAAGAGTTGGCGCTAGGAAATGTCTCTTCTCTCTCACCTGAATATCGATACACGAAGCTCCACCAAGTTGTTGAATCAATCAACTCAGAAAACGCTTACTTGGATGTATTGCAGGTCTGCGGTCATTATCAGAGTGCAGCACATATGGATCCCAACTTGGAGGCTGGGCACCAAAAGAAAAAAGAATCCCCCGCTTGGGTGGTTTCAGTCGCGTGTCAAGACTTCACAGTGCACGCAAACGACACTTCTCTCAGTAACAACATGTCACAACACCTGGGGGCACAATTTCAAAGGGAGAAAGCTGTTCCAATAGCAAGGTTGCAGTGCTCTTTTTCATCGAGGATGAACAAACAGAGCAATGGATCCTGGGAAATCCTTGGCACACTGAGCTCTCTGGTCGTGTCTGATCTGATAAGTCCTTCCATGGAGAAATCCTCTCAAAGTCATACGTTGATAGGAAGGAAGCAGTCATGTCATGGGGACGAGGAACATCTGAGCGAAGGGCATTTAAGTGAGCACACAGTGAGCATTGAGATACGAAATATCATTTCTGCTGATGGCATGCAAGCCCCATCAACAACACACTGCAACATTGGTGTGTCACCCCTTGAAGTGATTTATTCCACAATCGCTTTTGAAGCATTGTCAAGGCTCTTTGCTGCAGTCAAGACAGTTGAATTCAATAGAGATTATGATAGGGTAACCAAGGCACTGTCCCGTTGGCGGCTGAGACAGAGGAAAAAGCTCATGTCAGTGCTGGCAAGGCAGAAGAAATTCGTCGTTTCAGTGGGCATTGCTGCGCCTGTTCTGTTTATCCCAGAAGATCTTCAGGACACCAATTCTCCCATGCTTGTGATCGATTTTGGACGACTATCGTTTCGAAGTGACTCAAGTGGGCCTTCTCTACCCGGGTATGACGACAAGTGGACGCTTCAAATTGATCACATTGGAGCACAATGCATTCCGCCAAAGTCTTCAACTTATCCACATTTGCTGACACCATCTCCCATTATTCGCCCATTCTCATTGGAGTTCTCCATATTTACTCATATCGCGGACAGTGGAACATCTGCCGACACGACCAAGATCAATATCCAGGCATTACTGCCACAACTCTGCTTCAATTTCACCACGAGTGCTGTCAGACTTGTCTCCCGATTACAAATGAGATGGAATGAGGCCAAACTGAGGAGACCGAAGCAAACCCATCGGCAAACACTTGATGATTTCCTTCTCACTAGCACAAAACATCATCAGCGCCAGAATGCCCACATCAAACTGCTCAATGACATGGCAAACGAATCTCCTACGACGAATGTTCAGGTAGAAAAGGCTACGGCAACCGCAAAGCAACACTTCCTTTTCTCTTTCTCAGCACCATCTATTGCTTTGGAGGTTGCAAATGATGTTAATTTTGATGAAGCCAAGCAATCAGAAACCAGCGTTATACCTCTCATAAATTTGTCTATACGAGATATTCGTGGGGATTTTGAATCCAAGACCACCGAGACAGGAGTGTCATCAGAGTTTTCAGCCAGACTTCGTACTATACACGCAACAGACATACAAAAAGCTGGTAGTCAATTCTTTCACTTCTTATCTTCCATAGACCCTGGATTGTTGGATGATAGTGCTTTGACCGACAGCGCATCTATGGCTTGTGTTGATGATGAAGACTCAGACCTGGTCGCTTTAGAAATGTCAAAATGCCCCAATGGTGACACCAACATATCTATTGATTTTCATGAGCTTTATGTCGAGTGGAACCCAGAGCTTTTAGCGAGAGTACAAAAGTCTTTACGTCTTCCAACCCCTCTCACTCAAAATACGTCAGCAGCAAGTGAGGCGGACATTGCCACAACAAATTCAACCGAGGTAGAATTTTTTGATGCAATCGACCGAACTGATAGCTCCAAACCCCACGAGGGTTCTGAAGATGTAGTGCCAAACGTTGATGACCACCCAACCCCAACTCCTGAATTCAAAGTATTGTTTCATCTCTCCAAGCTGAGGGTCAACTTCAACAAGGATTCTCAACATCGGTGCTTGTTTATTGCAGAAATGAATCAGACTGACATTTCGTACAGTCGAAAACCGTTGGGCGGCTCAATAACGAACGCAACGATAGCGAATGCAAGGTTAAAGGACCCGGATGGAGAAACAGGAGGGTCCTTATACTGTCAAATGATTGGGCTTCAGTCTGGAACTTTTAGCTCTTCTCCAGCCAAGTCATCATCTATTGTACATATGTCATTTGAGACATTCACCAACCAAAACGACTCTGAGTTTCACAACCTGATGAGGTTAGAATTTTCTGAGATGAAGTTTGTCTACATTCATCAGCTCTGGATGGAAATATTCGACTACTTTTTTGAGGGTATCTTAGGGCATGCTGTATGGGGTACAAAACCAAAGCCTTCTGCCCATTTCTTTGACCCTTCAGATGCTACGAGGCCATTTCGACGAACGAAAATGTCCATCGAGATGGAGCACCCCCTCTTGTTGTTACCCATGTGTCCAATGTGAGAATGTGTATGGTAGTAGCCTGTCATTCCACGACCTTCATCTTACCATCTTGATCTCGGTATACCCTCACACAATATTTACTTCTGGTTTCAGGTCGCCACACCACATCCGCCTACAACTCGATTCACTGAAGGTAGCAAACCACTTTATCAAAGAGCGAAGAATAAGAGAGGAAGGGAAGTTTACTGACTGGCTTCAATGGTTCAACAACTGCCGAATTGACTTTTGCGGTCTAGATATACGGAGCTGGGATGAGCGAAAGCTGACTGAAGTTGCAGAAGACATGAAATCTCCATCGTTGGTAAGTCCATTTCATTTCCACAACCCCCCAGTTACCAAAGTTGACGTATTCTTTCTTTCCTTTAGGTATTGTGCTTAAGATGGCCAGTTGGCCCAACAGCCCCCCTTGTGAAGCCCAAGTGGAATGTTCATGGGCAAATCGACCCGGTAACATTCCGTCTCTCCAGGAAAGATTTTTCTTTGTTTCGTTTCTTTGTTGGTTACAACTTGCTAGAACCGTCTAGATTTCTGTCCAAGGTGACTCGGTTAGTTGGCTCAACAGACGATCAATCAACTCTTGTGCTTTTCGGGTACGAGAAAACAGGGGTTCCCCCGACAACATATTCAATAAACTTCACTTCAGACTTGCTGAAATTTCAATTCCTTCTTGACGAGGAAGAAAGTCCAAATCGAAAAGTGGAGGGTGTGATGAACATTAGTTGCTCCGATGCGTCATGGTCATTGATGAAAAATGTGGACTGTATACTAAAGCAGCGTGCGAACGTCGGAAGCATAAGATTGAGACAAACAAGTGACAGGAATGAATGGGGAGGATACCCTGATTTATTGTTGCCACTGCCTGGAGGGGTCGATGAGTCCGCACAAAAGCAGCACTGCCTCTTCCAGTTTACGTCTACGAGTGACCCCAGTGGCAACAATGTGAAAACACTCCATTTGGATGCAGCTGGTATATATCTCATAATGCCAGCATGGCAGCACGTTGGAAATTTCTTCGCACATCTACCTGCTCGTCCTGAAGTCTTCACACCCGAAGAAATGACTTCAATAATGCAGGTTGGAGATCGCTTTTATCGAATGTCAAAACAAAGTAGCAAAGCAAAGAAGGGAATGGGTGATGCAGCACCTGGAGAAAATAAAGCAACCTCAACCCCACAACCGGCAGTATCAAGGCAGTTTAGGTTGACTCTCACAGCGCCCAGAATAATATTGGTCGCAGATGCATCAAAGAAGGAGAGTGGTCCGTGTCTGACGCTATCCATGGCACACTTGGATTTCTTCCGTGCGTCATCCATCCACCAAGAGACACATTCAGCGTTCTGCGATGGTCTTGAAATTTTCACAGGGATCTGGGATGGTTCAAGCATTCTTTGCCCTGTTTCCATATCAGGATCACTGACGAAGATACTGAATGGCAAATCTTCTCAAAAGAGCCTATCGGGGTGGGTTTGGGTGGAAGAAGTTGAAGCCCGGGCTGCCTACACTGATCTCACACATGCAATCAATGTTATTCAGGGAGTGAAACAACAAATGGCCACAGCAAAGTCCTCCAAGCCGAGTCAATCAACGAAGGGTGCCCCCTTGCCTCCCGAAAAAACTAATGAGAACAAAGCATCAACAAATGGCAGTCTGTAAGTCAGTCATATTCTTCCATGCTCTCATTATTTCTTCGAAGCAAAGAACTTAGATATCCACCATTCTTGACCTGACCTGCTTGCCCTATAAAAGAAATATTGTAGCGTTATGTGATGGCTTCAACCTTGTGGTGACTGATGACAGCCACAGGCAATTTGCCAACGCACAGGTTAGTACTGCATGCAGCCCCAATTTCACCATTCGTTACAGGGTTCTTAATCCTCTCCACCCTATTTTTTGCTAGCCCCTCGTCGATGTCTCACTGATTGGCATCAGAGTCTCCCGCGAAACCGCGGACAGTTTCAAGAGACGAACGACACTGAACCACCATCCACTGCAGAAGACTTTCATCTCCTTGGATAGCATCGAGCTCACAGATCTTTTAAGACAAAAGAACTCGCCCTTTAGGGTGATGGCTACCAGTATCCAAGGGGACGACCGCAGGCATGGCCTTTTCTCATTTTCTTCACAAATCGAATTGGAAGCTATGTCATGGATGTCGTACCAAATATTGCCTTCAGATTGGGGCTTCAAAATGCCACCATCCATGAAGAATCGCCACACTGCCACTCGTCAGCTGACCCCCCCTGAAAGCTTTTTTGATCGGTTGCCAGAAGATGACCATGGTCATTTCATGGCAATTTACAGTGTATTACATGCAGAGGGACCTCATCGCATTGACATTGACATCCAGCACTTGACTGCTCAATGGAACCCATCAACCATCATCGCGTTACAGCGTTTCTTGGGTAGACTCAAGAAAGCTGCTCTCTCTATTGTTTCAAATCCGGTCGTAACGAGCGAAGTCAGAAAAAGTTCGTCTAGAGAGCTGCTGCCTCTGCACGAAACAACTGGCTACGACGGTGCCACTTTATTGGTGAATGCCCATATCAGAAGGATATGTGTGTGCCTTAGTGAGTTCGCGTGTCCACCTAAACTTGATTGCTTGATTGTCCTATGTTCACGTCCTCACCCTGTTCAATCGAATAATAGACAAGGAATACCAGAACAGACGTTTGTTGGACTCAATGATAACGAGTGTCAAAGTTCAACATAAGCGATACAGCGATAACTCTTTGCTGATGCAAGGCTCAATTGGAAACGTCAGGGCCTGGGACCCTGATATGTCTACCACAACATCGGATCGCAACAGACACGTCCTCGGCCTCATTGATAATGCAAGTGACGGTGCGGAGGAGAGCTTTCATGAGTTCTTTTCATTCCAATATAGGACGTTTGGATCACTCGACACCATCAAACGTGAACACATTCAACTCCCCAGCTGGGTAGAGAAGAAGACCAGTACAGGGGGCATTGACGACCTTTTGAAGATAGAGTTAGGGCAAATGGAGTTCAACTATGTTAGTGAACGGACAGCAGAGCTGGCAGATTATTTGAATAATGGCCTGCCTGGTGAGTTTACGTCCAATGTTTGCCCTGCTGATTGCTCCACTAGGCCCATTCTTACATGCAAATTACTGATACGAAGGCAAGGGTATGGGGGCGTCTGCAAAAGCTGCTCAAAGTTTCTGCACAAGTAGGATAAGGTCTCAGAGTTTCCTTGACTTGACCATAGATTGTCCTCGCGTATTCATCCCTCGCTCTCCTTCGTCGATCGTCGGAGGGTGTTACCTCTCGTTGGGCAGTGTTGCTATCACAAGTTGGTTCGAAGAAGCAGCTGCCAGCGTCAATGACCACATGTCTACTCGTCCTAGTCAGCCCAGTGCGCTCAATGAGAACAGTTCACCGCAGTCTAGCCATAGAAGTGATGATGATGACATCAACAGTGAATATATGGATTGGTGGAGAGTACTGGACATGAGCGTGGGGGTTGGGGTTAAGGTTGAAGTTAGCCACCCTGTCACTGGCATGTTCAATCCTGATACCTTTTTCCTTACCAAGCTTATAGTGAGGAAGCCATCAAATAGCAGCACGACTCTGATTCAAGGCAATGTCCCTTCATTCAATATTCACCTGAAGTACCGAGAATATATGATGCTGAATTTGATTGCCCTTGAGAACATTGGGAAGCCCATTGATGAAAGCCAGTGGGAAAACGTCGAAAAATTGTACTGGGAGAGTGAAAGGGAGAACCCTGTGGATGCATCCAACGGACATCACGAACCAAGCTTGAAGTACGCAGAGAGTGCCCGATTCGTGAGATTTGGCGAAACCAAAGCCAATGCAAGTGAAGCTAGAACTCAAACGAACTTCAGATTTTCTGTGGACACGATATCTTTCACACTTCACAGAGATGATTGGTTCGAAAATCTCGACAAGGAGAATGCGGACCTTCTATGCTATGATGTCTGCAAGTTTTCCATACACAAAGCTGATGTGGCTCTTGTCAAGGAGTCAACTGGGGACAAAACAATTACCATTTCATTAGGTGACATGTCCTTCGTGGATTGTGGTGACTACGGGAGACTTGCGAGAGATATATATCTTGCATCAAATGATCCGAAGCGTCCACCTTGTGCTTTCTCTGTAGTTGCTGAAGGTTACGGTGAATCATCGGAAGACCCTTTACTTTCATTAATCATTGGAACTCAAACTGTCCAAATGACTGGAGGTGAAGAAAATTCAATTCCAGGCAAAAGTCAAGGAGAGGGGACCAAAACAGTGAAGAGTGTCGAGCTTAAAGTCAATGCCTTGAGCGTCACTGTGTTACCACGAAGTATCGATGATGTCATATGCTTTTTGTCGAAGAAATGGACCTGCCCCAACACAAATTTGGAGATAGCTGGTGTTTTGACCAGCCCGACATCATCCAAGATTGTAGCAGAGGCACCGTCTCCCACGCCAGATACTGTTCGATTCAAATTTGTAGCAATCTATCCTCGGCTCATCCTTCTCGCCGACGAAACAGACCCTTTCTCCCGTGCTCTGATCCTCCGCGGCCTTGCTGTGGGCAATATGTCGGTAGACCGTGAAGTTGCCTCTCCTGTGTCTAATTATGGGCAAACTGATATCAGGTCAACCACAGTCCTGAACGGGCATGTGAAAGAATTGGCAACGTATGTTGTGAACAACATTGATCTAGTCATCGGCCCAGATCGTAAAGAATCCAAATCTGTTGGAGTAGCTCTGATTGAACCTGTGACTATTACTGTTGAACTGAAGAACATTTCCCGAAATCGCTTCCCTGCTTCCAGGTTTGCGTCCATAGAGATTGAACCAGTCGCAACATTGCTGAGCTTTGGGGACCTAATGTTGATCGAGACAATTATAAAGAAAATGAGGAGGAAGAAACCACAAGCTGGAAGTAGACAGGCTAGGTCATTGAGGCGGTACTCGTCAACCCCAATGACTCCACAGCTAGATGCTATACAGTTCAGCAAGTCTTCAGACTACAGCGAATGTGAAGAAGGGCCGACATCATTCGACGTTGTCATTTTGACGAAGAAACTTGGATTGCAATTGCGAAAATCTGGATCGTCAATTATTATCGAGAGCTCAGCATCAAACCCCAGTGTTGAACCGGGGGACACCCTGCTTTCGATAAATGGAAAGCCTGTTGACCGATTGCCTCTCCCTGCGATCGCTGATATGTTTGAGCAATCTCCACGGCCTTTGACCATAACTTTATCACGCGCAAAACAACCAACATCAGAGAAGAAGATCCTAGACAGGCAAAAACCGGCTTTGCAGGAGATCAATCAGTTTGCTTTGAATTCTCTATCTTTTGAGAGCTTCAATCCTTTCGATTCCCCATTGGCCAGATCAGATATTACCAACAAGAGTGCAGAGGAAAATGATGTTTTGAGTCCTAGTCATGTAGCCAATCTATCACCTGCACACCGCTTAGATTTGATGATGAGGTGTGGTCTGCCAAATGGTCTGGATATAGTGATGGGAGCAGGCGATACTGCCGTTGTCAACAATGTAGACTATGACTCTCTTGCACAATGTGCCCAACCAAGCTTGGATACGTTCAATGTAGCTCCCATCTCCACCATGTTAGCCTCCAAACAACTGCCCCTCCCAGGAGCAATTCTTCTGGCAATTGACGGGAAAGAAATTGACGGAAAAGAGTTCACCTTTGAGGAAGCATCTCTTCAGCTTGCATCAAATGAATCTTCTGATTTGAGAGACAAGACTTTCACACTGTCTTTCGTCGAAGCCGACTCCTCAACGTGGGGCAATGTATCAAACTTTGAGGGAAAACTTGGCTTTGCTCTAACTGTTGTCGATGACACGAACGGGCGAGACATGCCGATCATCCGAGCTGGTTTGACTGGGGCCACTTTTGTCGCAAACCATGGCATTCTCGGAGTTGCAACGGAAAAAATAGACGGTCATCGATCGCCGTTGCTCTCTCTTGACCAACACAAGGGCACTGATTCGTCTATGGTATTCACGTTGAAATCCGAAATTTCGAGCTTCAACCTTGAGTACAACAATGCTATTATCAATCAGTGGGAGCCAATTATTGAGCCACATACTCTTGTAGCAAAGATTGAAAGACAAAGTGGGAGGGGGGCGTATCCTGGACAATGTTCAGTTATCATTCGTGACCAGATATCCCATCTCAATCAAGGCCCAAATGACTTCGTTTGTATCAATGTAAGTCATGAGAAAGTACAGGAAACCATTCATTGTGATGAGCTGAATTCACTGTCTTACCATTTGCTCTTCTTTCCAGGTGTCTGACTCTGCGGCTAACATATTGAGCAAGGCCGCAATGAATTGGAAACAATGCAGGAATCCCAGCCCACTGGCGCAAGGGGAGAGCAACCCGAGACCGATGAGTCCACTAGCGACTCCAAGACAGAACACAGTATCAAGTCCAGTCTTTGGCAATCATAACGGCCCGTCCTCATCCTCCACCTCTGACTTGAAAAATGCCACCAGGCTGGCAAAAATTGCTCTTGACTTTTCGAGAAAGCGAGGGAAAGTTGCTCATAAGGATGCAGCCACTACTTCTTCCCCATTCATATTCCGGAACTTGTCAGGGCTTGACGTAAGCTTTTCAGCCATTGGTATTCCAACCACCTCGGTTGTTAATGGGGAGGATGCGCAGTTTCAAATGAACTCGCTTGGAGATGTAGAAACGTGCAACGGCAACAAAGCCTCTCAGAACAGATTGAAGAAGTATGATGGCACATTCCCAACAGTGAAAATCAAACTGGATTTTGACACTGAACGCCCTTTGCATTTCGCTCTTTCAGACGAAGACAGGCACCGAGTATTTGCTGATACGATTACAGACTTGCCAACGGATAAGGTTGGTCAAAATATCCGACATGTCCGACTGTACAAGGAAAAGCTTGGAGTTACTGTCTCCCAAAGGATCAAGGTAGTTTGGGCGGTGGCACTCGAAGAAAACCGGCGGATTCTTACTCTGAGTTCCGCTACTATTATAAAAGTATACGGGTGCGGACCTGCGATTGAAGTTGGAGTCCAACTGTCAACGGAAAAAGAACATTCTTCAAAAGAGATAACAAGCATTGGCAATACTGCCAAGAATGGCATGTTCCACCTTCCGCTCTGGCTAAATTCCCATGGAGAAGTAGATGTATTTATTCGCCCTTCCATCCGAACACAAGATGAGCTCCCAAGTAGCGTACATAGGTGGAGTACTGACCCTGTGCTTTGTCTCAAAGAAAATCCTTCAAAGGCCGACACTACAGATCTTGCTTACGACTGGGCTACAGAGAGGAATATAGATGGTGTGTTTTGCCCTTTGAGCGAGGTGGAACTGCCGCAGTACCAGCCTATCTGGCTCCAGTGCACGTATTCAAACTGTTTGTTCGACAAGCCTAGACTGGATGACAATGGTGGGCCTGGATCAGGCCTGTCAGATGTACAGAACGAATCTCTGTCGACTACTGTAGCAATTTGGCCAGCCATTACTATCCGGAACATGTTGCCGTAAGTTGTTTCAACTTTTCTCGAGCATTGATTACATGTAATCTCAATGCCTGAGGTGTTTTTCTATCGTCCTAGTTGCAATATTGATTGGGAGGTGTCAAGTAAGACCACAGAGCAAGAAACGAGTTCAGTCTTTGATAGCTCTTTCATGAGGATGAAACAGCACCGCTTGTATGATTGCCCTGAGGAAGGACTAGCCACAACATCGGATTTCCACGACAATGACTCCGTCCTGCATTGTGGAGGTGCTGTTGAGGTGTTTACCAGCGATTCTTTAACAAGAGAAGTGCATGCCAGGTTCAAATGTGTTCTTCACAACGGCAGCTATTGGTCAGATTGGCTGAACATAAACCTGACTGATGCATCAATGAAACCATCATCAGAAAAACACGCAACCGGGGAGAAACAAGTCAATCTACAGTGTAATAACGATTTGTGCGACAATCCTCTGACAATTGGAGCGAAACTGTCGTCCAGGTTGCCCAACGATGGAAAGGGCGTCAGCATTATTGTTTATGCGGAATTATGGCTTCGGAATCTAACTCAACTTCCCTTGGCATTTGGGGCCCCAGCGTTGCAAGTTGGATTTGATGGCGAATCGTCGTTACCAGGAAATTTCAGCCCAGATTCAGCACTTGCTGAACTTACCAGCGTTCTTGAGGGCAACTTCTTCGGTAGCACAGATGAGGATGACGCTGATCTTGGCGATGACATCCTCAATCTACCCCTACAACAGGAAACCGAAGTATTTGAGGAGTTATTTGGTGAGCCGTGTCGTTGCCTTTTTATCTACCTCCACCATCCATCCTCTAACTGCATTCGCTTTTCAGAATACGTGTCTTTGACTGAGAAGGGCAGTGTCAAAAGAAGGTGGTGGGCGAGTGAAAACCACGTCTCGCTGAGACAAAATCCAAACGACAATGTCTCGAGCGAAAGGAGTGCAGGCTCCTGGCTTGTGGATTGTGCTGGCGAGCCTTTTCTACAGAATGGCTGGGAGTCATGCTCCAATATTGCAGGAAGCAAGTCATCTAGTTTCAACGGCCGGAGGTTGTTCAATAAGTCCCATCGCTTCCGCAGAAGGAGGTGGTTTCGTAAAGTGAAGACAGGATTGCATGGTGGTGGAAGGAGGGGATCTCATATCAGTGAGAGGGTCATATTTCACCAACCAGCCGACCTAGACAGATTTACCCGATCGAGAAGGGAAGCAGAAAGAAACGCAATCGGCGCGCACCTAGACGAGAGGAAGGAAGATGCCAGCCTTCTTGATATTTTCAACCGCCCTCACCAAGAAGGAGTTTTAGATATCATGACAAGAGTGGCTAATGATGGGTCTATCCTTATTCATGTGAAGCACCAAGATGGAAAGTGGAGCACTCCTGCCATTATCCCACCTAGTGGGAGTTCAAGTGGTGTCATCAGAGTACCTGCATCACGCTGGCCCCTTGTAACAAGAATCGTCAGCAAAGAGCTAGTGCGCAAGACTACCCCGGCCAAATGGGACACCTCAAGTGGTGACGAATCAGATGTAAACCTGGGCGTGGCCCCTCTTGAGCCCACCATATTTGAGTTGATATACCACATTACAGTGCTTAGTGGTCCTTGGGGTGAACTGTCTCGCATGTTGACAATAGTGGTGAGTAAACGATTGACTCTACAAAAAAAGCAACACCCTTTCAGCATGGCTAACTCTTTTCTTCAATTGCAGCCCCGTTTCCTAATTAGGAATGAGTCGTCTTGGCTTGACATTGATGTGAAACAAGCAGGATGGTGAGTGAATATTTCATAGGGAACAATGATAGATGTACTCTACAAGGCTAATCTCATCCTCCCTTTCGCCTCAAATGGATCCTTCTAGTCCCGATCCATCTAGACTTCTTATTGAAAAGGGTGATATGAAACCGTTTTACTGGCATGACGCGGAATTGCCGGAACTGATCTGTGCAAGACCAGCACAAAGTAGAAACAGACTAAAATGGAGTGGGGGTTTTGACCCTCTAACTCTTGGAATGATCCCACTTCGTCTACGCCGCATTGACGGAAGCATTGACAATCTGAACATAAGGTCCATGAGAGTAAATGTTGAACTTCAACCAGGTTCAGGCGGCAGCGGAACCATCGTCTCCATTAGAGATGAAGACCCGCATGGTTAGTTTACCTTGCGAACATTACGGAACCTATATTACGCCCACTAACTCCTGAATTTGTATCTTCCATAACTCAGGCGAAGGTTCTCTCTTCAGAATTGAAAACCACTCTCCCTTTCCGGTCTACATATCGCAGGAAGGCATCCTAGCTAACCCGGCGTCTATGATGGTAAATCATGATGCATTACAATCATGCGATGCAGTTGAACCGGGCGAGCACACTTCGTATGCACTTGACGTTCCCTGGCGACAAGGCAAATATGTCGGGCGGACTTCGGCTTCAGTCTCTGAGCTTCTCTTACTGCGATGTGCGTTGGCCCCTTTATCGACGAGGGATGGGGTCGAATCTACCAAAGTAATTTGTTTCGCCAGGGTGGGGGATTACATACGGCTGTCCCCTTCAAAATTATCACTGGCTTCACATGTTGCATCTGATTTACTGGGTGTAAGAGTGTTTGGAATCGTAGGACAAGATGGACCGACCCGCACTCTCAGATTTGTTCTAATGAAAAAAGAAGTCACAACAGCCGGTTACATTGGCAATGCCATGAGGGACACCATCAGCCCTGTGCCAAGCTTCATGTCCCATGACGCTGATACCCAAAATGGCCGCGATCATGCCGGTTCTAAAGCTCTCAATGAAGCTGCCACTGAATCCGCGAAACTTTTGAAAGGAGGAAATGTTTTGAATGAAAGAGAAGCCACACGTCAAGCCTTCTTCGGAACTGGTGTTTGTGGGAGGCGACCTATGCCGCGATCGCACCCAAATTGGCTCGAGGTTGACATTGCCAGCGATGACATATCTCTGGAACTGACTTGCAGTGGTATCATTTTCAGCATAATAGATTCGTCTCCGACAGAACTGGCAGTGCTCTCGCTGCACGACGTGAGAGTTGGAGCTTCATGGAATTCACAAGGGAAGGAATATGCAAGGAGCAGAATGACAGTGGGATGGCTCCAACTTGACAATCATTGTCCGAATACAGTGTACCCTGTTGCAATCTGCCCGAGACTTAAAGCAGAAAGTGATTGGGACGACAAGGAGAAGACGAATAAAGTGAAGGCAGCGTTCACTGCTGATAAACCATTCTTGGAGCTCGAAGTCGACTTCGCGCCTCGACACAGAACAGGGATACAGTCATTGACAGCTGGCATGTCATTGCATGACACGGAAATCTTTCTTGATCTAGCTTTCGTACTTCGCATGCAACGGTTTCTTCTTGGTGTGCAAGATCACGTGATGGCTGCAATGGGAAATAAGCGATTACTGATTGACTCGAGAGAAATGTGGGAACTACCCGATGTTGAACAGTTGATGAACAAGAAGTTGGCGAAGACACTTAGTCGTCAGTCAATGTATTTTTTCCAGCGCCTCACCATATTGCCGTGCAAAATCAAACTATCTGTTGCACCTGTTCGAGCTCTGACGAAACATCAAGAGGATTTTGAGGGTGAGGAGGCATCTGCGATACACGCTGCAGTACGCAAAGGAGATCTGTTGGTAGGGGAGGGTTCAGGGGTGTTGGGCGTCAAGATTGGAAGCAAGAATCAAACTGCTATGTCTGTAGTCCAAGGAATGCTGAAGTCTATTCTGGTGAGTCCAACATCTTTACAAGACATTGCTATTTGTGATTAGTTGGGTTCGTTGCCAGCCTTTGAGTGGTGTGCAATGCTGTTCTTGAATGGTATTGTACGATAATATTTTCTGGGTACTGAGGCATTTCGATGTATTCACAAGATCACACTAACTCAAATTCAACGAATGCGCTTCAATAGGTGGATGCTTTACTCAGATGTGATGGCGCATCCCTGAACTTTGAAGGTAAAACTTTTCATGTAATTCAATTAACTGTCCACATTATTCTACACTCGTATCTAACCAATACAATCTGTCTTCATCCCAAGGTGTGGCACTTTTCAACCACACATCGAACACACCACAGCTGGTGACTTATCTTGGTGCGCATTACCTCGCGTCACTAATCTCAAACGTTCCGAGTCTTCTCGGTTCTCTTGCTGCATTCGGGAACCCTGTTGGTTTGATGTCTACTCTCGGTGACGGCGTAAGGTGTGCAAATTCTCTTGCATAAATCGCTTGCACGTCATGTCAGAACTCTCCTCACCCTCTTCATCCCAAATCCATATCCCTCTTCAGCGACTTCGTGAACGAGCCAGTGAAAGGATTCAAGAGGAGCATTGAAGAGATGGATCCATCTTTTGTCATGAGTGGAGTAGCTCGTGGTACCGGATCATTGGCCCGCCACACAGTAGGCGTGAGTATATATCAAATGCTCGCACAGCAATTGTCATCGATGCCCCTTTCACTTCTTTCTTCTTTGGTTTCACTTTGGGCAATGATTTCTTGCAGGGCTTTGCCGATTCTGCAGCGATGCTCACTGAAACCGCAGCTAAAAACATGGCCGTCCTCACGCTAGACCGCAAATATGCACAACGGCGGGATCGCGCACTGAAGTTGAAAGCAAACGATGCAAAAGGAGCGACAATTGTTAGGGGTCTAGAAAGTGGAGTTCAAAAATTTGTCAATGGTCTCCTTGAGGGCGTTTCTGGCGTGGTCTCGAAACCCATTCGAGGCGCAGAGCGCAGTGGGTTGGAAGGCTTTGCGAAAGGAGTCGGCAAAGGATTACTTGGTCTGATAATGAAACCTGTGATAGGCACTACGGACCTCCTCACAGACACATTGATTGGAGTCAAGGGATCCGTAGAAAATTCTAACTCTCAGAGGTCGCTGATGGTTCACAGCCAAGTCCGTCCTCGCCGAGCGCTGTATGGTCGTGACAGAGTGGTCAAGCCTTACCGTATCGATGATGCCACAGCAGCCACTATACAGTCAAAACTCTGCATTGGAGGCGAAGAATACTTTGGTCACGTAGACATGATTGAAAGTGTTGCTTTGATCAGTGTGAGGCGGCTCCTCATTCTCTCTGGAGATGGGAAAGAGTTGCTCCTCTTACCACTTATTGGAATCATGGAGGCAACTGTTGAGTCTCAAGCAGAGACTGGGACTTTCGAGGTACTATTGCTTCTCGAGAAAAATGAGGATGGTTCCACAGTTGAGCGAGTTAAATGCGGCGATGAAGTCATGGCCAATTTGTTCTGTTCAACCCTGAACGAGGCTATGAACAAAGCTACATAGATATTGCACAACCAATAATGTTATGACTTATCCTTGCTTCATGACGCTGATAGCCACATATTCCACATATCGCATTACACAAAGAGCGAGGTTGGCGCAGCGGCACCAGCTAACTTCTGCCAAAACAAGGTAGACCTTAGACGGATTCAGGATTTCCAGCGATGGACACAAGATTGATGCAGTACCTGTTGCCGGCGCCATCAGGAATATTGTGGCCCAAATGCGTTCCAATCATGGAGACGGTCTCTCCACTGCTCTTAAGCACTCTGACGTTGCTCCATTCAACCTCTTCGTCGCGGAAGGACGGCCAGCCATGCACTTTCGATTCCGCTATGAATTCATCAACGGAACGTCCCACGGGCGCCTTGAACAGAGGCTTGCCGGACACCGAATCGTAGAAGGTGACGGGTCCTCCAGTTGAGGCGACTGCGTCGCGGACGTCTTTCTCAAATGTGCTCGACTCCCAATACCCACCCATCTCAGCGAAAACTCGGTTGAAAGAGCTAATCTTATCAGCCAGCTTGCGCGAAACCTGGCGAATAGCAACACAGTCACTTAGGATATCATCAAAATCGAACACCGACTCAGAGAACCATGCAGAGACTCACGCCATATCTCAAGTTTTCCATTACCGGAGTCTCCGTGGTTCCGTGCCCCTTCTGGGACATGATGTCGTCGGACCCGTAAACCATAGGTCCCTTCTCGTTGAACCCGCGCGCCGAAACCGACGCGGGGTTGGCAAACGTGAGGAGCGGAAGAAGCGACGTCGCGGCGAAGTTGGCGAGGAAGGCTCGGCGCTTTAGCACGACGGCATCTCCACCCATGGGGGCATCGCCCTCGTCGACATTGGGCGTCGAGAAGAGGGAGGTGTCGATCGCCCGGGTTGATGTCTGCATGTTCCTCGACTGGACGGACATCGGCCGAGCGCCCCCGACTCCCAGTCTGGTGCTGAAGGCCGACGCGCCCCCCGCATTGAAGGCGAGGAGCGCAATAGGCGCCAGGAAGCGCAGCATGACCATGGTTGCCCGCCACTGCCGACTCGAGACAAGGAATGAGCCGCCGTCCGCCGTAGGCCGTAGGTAATAGCAGTAATAGATGCCGCGGCAAGGACGGAGATCAATGATGTCTTCGGATCTGTGCTGTGTTGATGTTGAGTCATGTCATTCTCTAGAGGTGTTACATTAGAATAAAATCCGCACACAATCAATGATAGTTACCACCATAGATCCATGGTTTTACCTACCTCAGACCTCAGCACCTATCGTTGATTTTATTGATTATTCTATCCGAATATTTTCCGGATGAAACAATACGACAATAAAACATGAATCCAAATGCTAGTCCCCTGACGTCGACAACAGGAACTTGTTATTTGGGAAAAGCGCTAATTGGGACTGTACAGTTCCGATTCGATCTCAAGCTTCGCAACAGACTTATCATTTCTCCAATCAAGCAATCCAACAATTGAAATTGCGACCGTGCATGCAACCATGCTTGCATCATGCATCTACGTAAATTGTTTTCGTACAGTGGGGTGGATGGAACCGACCATACCAACTGATGGCATGAATTCATCACTCAGGACTCAGGAGCGAGCTGGTACAATAGAACTCAACTCACATCATCTCCGGACAGACACCCCAAAAACATTACTTCATGACCTTGGACATCGCTGCCATTCCCATCGCCGCATTCTTCTTCTTCTTCGCATCATTCTTCAGCTCATTAAAATCTGACTTCCCATTGGCAACTGCCGACTTCGCTTTTCCTACAAGTGACTTCCCCGACTTCGCTTTTCCCGCGGCGGCAGCTCCGGCCGAGGCACCCATCGCCTTCTCTTTGATTAGGGTAATAGCTTCCTTTTTGATGGTTTTGTTCCGGTCTGTGGATTGACCCCTTCCCATCAGCGCCTTCCACGAAATCAGTCCATCATCGTCGCAGTACACCATATGACACGCGTTTCTATGCAACACCAACTTGACCGACGGGTTGTTCTTTTGGATTTCTCTCGCGTTGTGCTTCTTATCGATGAAATAACCAGTATCAGTGAATGTCAGAGTGATATCCGCCTTCGACTCTTCTAAAGATAGGTTACTCTGTTTGCCTTTACCATCATCCTGGGGGGCATCACCAGTCAGTGACTTCTTCCCCTTCATCTGTTTCGTGAACTCCACCGGATGCTGGTCGCAAGGATCCAACGCAACAATACTTCGCACGGTAAAGTTTTCCTCGTCATAAAGAGCAGCGTTTAGCAAGGCTATCTTGCCCCCGATGGAGTGCCCCACGATGTCGTAACGGCTGACGTTGAATTCATCCTTCAACTCGTGAAAGATTGCCGAAATAAGCTCGGCCTTAGCCCTGTGGTTATGAAGCGGAGGGTTGAGGATGTTGATGAAGAATCCCACGACGACGTGATTCACCGATAGCAGCGCTTCTATGATGGATGTGTACTTCGCGAGGGGCATGTTCGCAGCGGTGACGACGAAGGTCAGTCCTGAAGGCTTCTGCTTCGGAAGGTACACTACGACGGGTTGCCCCGCCACCACTCGACGCTCGGATCCATCCGGATCTTCGGCCGGGATAAACGTCGTCCGAATGCGTTCCATTATTAGGCGATGCGATGTGTGCACCCGTTGCTACTCTCGATCGTCTATTGTACTCTCGATATCGGCGGCAGCGGCCTCAGGAAATATTATGATCCGCCCGACGCCCGACGCCCGAGCAGCGCTTTCTCTCTCAACAAAATGGTGGTAAAAAAGCAAGGCAAAACCTCGCGAAGTGAGGAGCAAGAGATGAGAATAGCCGATATGTATCTTTTTAGGCGCAATCTATTGTAATCGTAGAATTAGAAAGGCTATTGTATGCCAAGGGTTATCGATCAGCCTACATACCTGGGCACAGCTGGGCACAGTTGGGGCCTGCTGAGATGAGGGGCACTGTGGCCTGTGAACACACTCTTTGTCCTTTGTGCGTGGGCGGGGGGGGGGGGCTTAGGTCTAATACATATATATATATAGAGGTATTCAACGTCGCGTTGTCTACCGCGAGGGCGATTCACGATCTCGGCGCGTCATGGAACCTTTTTCTACGTACAGACGGCCACTATCTGGAGCCTACGTGAAGCTTTTTGTCCTACGATGATATAATATCTATTCCCACTTAGTGCGAAGTTTTTATGACGCGACAACCGGCATTGGCTGTCAACGATTTTGAATAAAATAGAACAATCGTAGACTAAACTAGTCAAAATACAGAAGCGAAATGTCACATCTCTTTCCCGCCACATTCACTCCCTCCACTCTCAACTGGTGCCCCCC
>JALLBE010000057.1:0-26981 GCA_036939795.1 Thalassiosira mediterranea
TCCCATTGGTGGGGCCTCAAAATAGGCATGTCCCATTAATGGTTATTGACTGGTACAAACAATTGGCTTGTCGTCATCTGTGCCCGCCAGCTGAAGCCGTTATGCATGATCGCCCTTGCATCAGCACTCGCACCATGCACGAAGCTTGAATTTGACCTGAGGTATGTGTCAATGGAATTATTTATATAAAATATTTAAAATGTTATTTAATGTCAATATACATTATGATAATGATATGAATTAATTTCAAGGTAATTATTAACATAGTGCTTAACCCCAGCACCACGGACCCATCACACGACGACGGACGACGCGACGACCATGACGACGGACGCCACACTACTGTACGCCGTACAAAATCGTCGTTGCCGTAGCCCGTAGCCCAAACCCAACCCTCAGCGCCCCCAACCCACATCACCCCCCATCCTAGCAACGCAACCATGTCGTCCACCGCAATGAAGGAGGCATGGCGTCGCGCCGGTCCCAAATTCCGTCCGAAGCTCAGCCCCTCCGCCCTCTCCGAACTATGCGACGACATCGATCTCGCCATCACCGGCGCTCCCAAGAGCGCCCTCAGCATACCCGAGAGCACCATCGCCGATCCATTCGCGATACCGAATGCGGATGGCAGCGGGAGCCATCCTTATGCGGACAAGAGCGATCCGAAGAAGGATGTGCCGGGGGCGGTCGTCAGGACGATGGGTACGAGCCGGAGGGTGTTCCTGATCAATCCTGCCATGACCCCCGAGGAGATCGACGGGCTGGCGTATCGCATCCGCGTCATGGCTTCCGGAGTGGCAGTCAGTTCTGTTTTAGTTGCCAACCCATTGGAAGACGCGGAGTGCAACGGCGATTTGAGCGAGAATACCACGATGATGCCATCCTTCGTCGAGGAAGGACTCAACGTCCTTGCCATGATCGACAAGAGCGGACCGGGTGCGTATGGGGAGGGAATGGGGAGCGACATGAAGGCCATCTTGCATGAGCGATACGGTGACGGGTTGGGCATGCCCTACGTCTCCAGTGGATATGATGCCAGAAAAATACACGAGGAGGGGATACACGCCGACCCTGTGAGGTTGCAGCGCGAGCTATTGCATCCCCTGGGGCAACTGAGCAGGGCGGTGAGGGGATCGTACGACACGACTTTGGATTCGAGTGAGTCCAAGGTCCCGCTGGTGACCATGCCCCATGGGCTGGTAACCGATGCAGGTTACTCACTCCTTTTGGGGAGTTATGTGTTGGCGACTCACTCGACGGCATTTAGGATGGTCAACCCACTGAGGGGATTGAGCTTCGATCCCGTAGGATTGTCGTATTTGCTTCCCCGCTCAGGATGGGAATTTGAGCAGCCCTCGGCCCTTTACTCCAGAGGCATCGCCAAATTGATTGCTCTGTGTGGATACGAAGCCAACGCTGAGGACATGGTCTCCACGGGGCTGGCGACTCACTACTTCGGCAGCCCCCACAAGCTTAATCTGCTCGAGCGCACCCTCGCAGAGCTCGCTTCGCACGAGTACCAGGATCTCCACCCCAAGCCAAAGAAATTCTACGGAAGGGAGGATGAGTACATGTTTGACATCAACGACATGTTCAAGAACGTGCCCCTCGCCAACGCCATCCAGCACATGAGCGAGTACGACGCTGCAGGCGCAGATGAGTACGGTGTCAAGCTCGACGACATGCTCGATGACGAGACGGGAATGTATTTGAAGAATGAGGATCCCAGCCTCACCCTGCCAGAGGACAGGTTGCAGCTTTATGGGGAGTTGAGGTCCGACTTGGTGGACTGGGCGGCGACATTCCGAGATGCCCTGGGGGAAGACACAGTCCACGGCATCATGGAGAGATTGAGGGAGATTGCAGCGACCAAGGCAGAGTTTGAAGGAAAGGCTGATGGTGAGGAGGACGTGGAAGTTGCAGAGATGGCAGCCACTCTGGTGAAGAACATGGAGAAACGCTCCCCCCTCGCGCTGTCGGTAACGCATGAGCTGCTGAAACGTGGCAGCGTGCACGGTGAAACTCCCGAGACATGTATGGATAGGGAGGCAGCGGCCCAGGCAAAATTGTTTGGAAAGGCCAATGGGGATTTTGTGCGATGGGCCGAGAGTGGTGCGGGAGTGGGGTTGGTAGAGATGCCTCTTGGGAACACTAGCCTGATTAGGGAGAGGGAGGACACGTACAAGGGGGGATGGGCGCATAAGGGCGTGAAGGAGGTTTCGAGGGACGAGGTGAAGGAAATAGTAGGCGATGACTGATGGTCAGAGGGTAAATATTTAAGATCCAAATCAGCTAATGATTTTTTTGGCTTGCAAGATCAACAGAACTCTCTTCAACGGTGAATGTAATTCAGTGCCATGCCTACCACTCTCTCTTCAAACGACCTATTTACATAGCAGTACTTCGTTTGTGCAAATGTTCATTTTTACCAGTGCTTTCTCAAAATCAGATCACAACCCCAGCACTATGCCAGCCAATAGAAAAGGTGTGAATTGAATGTCAAATTTTCACATGAATCCACACACTATGGTCTGCATCTCTACCATGCAATCATGGCATAACACATATGATGCAGTTGCAACAAATATGTTTTTGTTTCCTCTCCAATGCATGATTGCTGCGTGAACACCCACGCTCCCAATAATTGTGGTAGTGATCATTCACAGACCACATGTCGTAGGCCAAGGGAATTTAATGCTTCGAGATACACAACGTGTGGGAACATTGACGAAGCCTATCAACAGGGCAGCGTCACAGACTGCACTTCTGCTCCGGCAACGGATCCTCTACCGCCGGCGGCCATATACCCGCCAATTTTCTCATGTGCTCCAAAACTATCGCCGTATTCTCCTGACCCAACACCTGCAAGGCGTCCTTCTCGCCCTCAACCCACTTGCTGAAGCACTCCGGACAGTCTCTGGCGGGCCATCCCATGAAGTCGGCGAGGTAATTTATTATCGATTGTCGGGAGTAGTCCATGGAATTGCTGTCTCCTCGGTAGAATTTGGACGTGAGTCGTTCCACGCAAACCATGGTCCACATTTTCGCACCAGATATTGTATCTACCATATGAGAATCCAAGAATCGTCTCAAAAGAAGCATAAAGCCTCGTATCACATTGGAATGTCCCTCGGCAGTACCGTCGAAATCGGAATGGCTCGCAATCGTCTCCACGTACGATCGATGCAACACCACGAACTTGATGTCGGCGTACTCCGACCACGCCTCCACGAAAAGTCTCAAATTCGTGGGATGGTTCATGGCCACCTCCGACATGGCGATCTCCTCCATGCTCGATTCTTCCCACCACTCCTGACGATGTATCCTGTACGTCCGCGCATCGTCGTATGTGCCCGCGGGAAAACTGGCATCCTCCAGTATGACGTGCTTCTTCATATTGTGAGGACATATCTTGCGTATCACCTGTCTCACTAAAGTGGGGTTGTCTATCGTCCGGCTTTCCCCCCAGCCGAAGAGCGCCGAGCGTAGTTCCCGGCTGTATAAAGTGACGGTGTACGGAACGCCATTCTCGTCGACTTGGCGACGTGCTAACTCGTCCAGTATGGGGGTGAAGCCGTGATGTATGGCGCCCTCGACTCCGAGGACGTATATTATTTGACAGTTGTGACGATCGGCGAAGGATTGTATCTCCTCCTGGTTCCCCTCGGGATGCTCGACCGCATTTTCGGCCCCCGCGCTCTCGTCGAGGCGGAGGGAGCGGCTGGAGTTAACTATCGCCGCGGCGAGGAAGACGAAGCATAGGATGGCCACGGCATACCGGCCGCGGGGGGAGGTGACGAATCGGGGCAGCTTCGTCGGGTCCAACGCGGGCTTGCTCGGGGCGCTGGATCGCGAGGGACCGTCCGCGGAGCCGTTCAGGTCGCGGTAACGAGGTCGCGACGATCTCGTCACGGCGAGGACGTCTATTCCTATCGACTCGACCACGCTCATGATGTGAGGCAGTTGGGAGGCCGATGACCTGCGTTACCCTCCTCGTCGATCGTCGAGACCCCTCTATCGAGCCTGCCGATCCAACTTTAATCCCCTCCCCTCGATTGTACAGCTCCTCCCGCTCCCGCGTCAAGACTTGCGGTCTCGCGGTCTCAGCGGGGTTGCGCTGTTGCGCAACGCTCGCTTCTCCCTTCCTTGGTCCTCGCTACACGACGCTGGATGGAGAGTGGAGAGTGGATGGAGTATGGAGTAGATATGATGTATGGAGTGTGATAGAAACTATTTCGCGTTCGCTTTAGAAGACGTATTAGCGACCATATTTTCATTTGTCAAAGGAGCATACCTAATATGCATTCATATATCCGTACGTTCAGGCCTGGTCTGGTCCAGGTACTTATACATATGCGTGCCACATTACATAAACATGTGCTATCTATCTAATCTAGGCTAGGTACCATATGTACGCAGCTCTGTTGTACACGTGGTTCATTCCTCCACATGGAATATTCTCCTTCGATCGCTCAAATATTAAATTGGCTTGCCTTTTTACCTGATTTATTGTCTCTTGAAAGAACCTTTTAGCGATCGTCTTATCCTCACGGCCCGCCAGGCCATAATACTTGCATGCCCGCGCGCAGGTACCATACCATGTGTACGTACGACACAAACACAGTACGATACATACCATACATACATACAATCAGCGGTACAATATTGTACAGATGTATGTATGTATGTATGTAACTACATAGCTCTCTAGCTATGTAGAGGTACCTGGTACCTCTACCTAGATATGTAACACAGCACACGCATGCACTCTGGCATGCATGCACTCTCGTCGATGCAATCGCTTGGCTGGATGCATGCAACATGCAACAATGCAATCAATCAAGGAAGCAGTGATGATGAAAACGAACGGCATGCAGCGCCCGCCCCTTGCTATGCCCAGTTACGATAATATCAGTTGCCCAATCCAACACAGCCTCTCATCTCTTCACCTCTCGAGGGCCGACGCCGACTCACACCCCCATAATAGGGAAGAATGCTCTCCGGAAACGCCGCCGCCGCCGCCCTCAAGGGCAGGCGAGCCTCCCAAAGCCGCGCCAGTATGGCCAAGTCCCTCAACGGGAAGAAGAACGACGAGAAGACTCCTCTGAACAAGAAGAAGAAGCGCGCGAGCAGCGCGTATGGCTCCACCGCCAGTTCCTCCGGAGGAAGTAGCAACAGCAACGCCGGAGCAAAACGCAACAGCAGCGCCTCCAGGGGATCATGGTTCGGACAGCTCATTTCCGTCATGGGCGGATCGACCCGTTCGACGCTCTCCGATGCCGACACCGAAGCCACCACTCCCGACAGCTCCGAGATCAACAGCGACCCCGAGGATCCCGACGGCGACCCCGAAAAGGGCGAGGGAAAAGGAAAATCTCGACGAACCAGTGACATGTCCGAAAAATCCACCAACTCCATGGTAAGCGTCGAAAGTTACCACACCCAAAACCAGGAATTCCTCAAGGAAACCGAGGGGGAGCGCGCCGAGCTGATGCAACAAAATCTCCAAGTGCACGTCGTCCGAACCCACGCCCCCAAGGGCAACCCCAAGGATGCATTCATGCTCTCCACGGTGAATTCCATGGGATCCAGCGACTTCGCGGACGACGACACCCTCTCCTCGGGGGACATGTCCGCATTGGAAGAAGACGAGGAAGAGGATCGCGAGAGCACGTTGGAGGTGAACAAGGTCAAAGGCAAAGCCGCCCTTAGGAGGTTAGAGAGCCAAGAGCGAGATGAAATGATGAGACAGGAACGATTGGCGGTGGAGGAGGCGGAGTATCAGGCGATGTTGGCGAAGAAGAACGAAAAGAGGACGGAGGAGAAGATTCGGGATGGGGCGATGTATGTCGCCGCGGTGCTTTTTGGGACGGTTAGCATCTTTGCGGTTTGGAGTGCTTTGGCGCCACTGTTCAGTTAATGCTGGTCTCAGTGTGGCTTTGTAACAATGTTCATGTATAGGGGAGTTCATATAGGGAGTTTGGGTGTGCACTTGTTGGAGAAGGCTTCCGAGGGCACGTCGGTGCGGGAATTGATTGGATGTCAACTGGTTTCATTTCATGTCGGTCTTGTCTGGCAAAAAGACAGGCAGTTGACGTTTGGAGTTCTGTCAGATCAGAGGTGCTGACACTAAAATAAAAGAAGTCAGAACGAATGATGACCACGTGAAAAAATGTCTTCGTTGCATGGTGTGCTTTCACGTCAATCATGTACTGTCAGAGATTCAAGCAATTGGAGTACTTAGGTATGGTGTAAGTCTTGCAATGTGGAGATTGGTTTTCCTCTTAACCACTCGCTACAAAGGTGCCATACTTCATGACTACGTGCATTATTTCAGTTTGAGGTCCAGTCTGCTCTAGCATTGATCGATCTCATTGAAGCTTGGAAGCGCGATTGTGGCTTTTTATAAGAATAAATTTGGGGTAAACCAGGGTATTGTGTAGGGGAAATGGGGCGATAGCTCCCAATAAGCTATCGTTTAGCCTACACATCCCCACAGCATGAGGCCATGATGTAGTTGTCCCGTTCCATCGTGACCCAATCCAGGGAGGTACTATTCCACCTATACGATTATGGGAAGCGAGATGCAAACGTGGCAGCTTTAATCAGGCAAATGGTCTGAGGTGTAACACCAGGTCAACAGAACGAATAGGTAGGCTTGAAAGCTTGGATAGATAAGAGACTACAACATGATCTTCTATTTACATTATGTTGGGGAGTTGTCATATGCTATCTAAAGCAGTCTAAAGCCAGATTCAATATCATTCCATCCCTTGGATGCGAGAAAAGAGTCCACTGATGACCCATCAACATCGCCCTGGGTATCGTCCCCACTGCTGCCCCAGAGGCGAAATCCAGAGTCGACAGTATTCCAGCCCTTCTTCGTGAAAAGCTCGTCTTTCGGCTGTTTTTCACTGACCAGGCCAGAGGCAAATTCGTCGTACTTCCAAACCTCAGTGGAGCATCCCACCAGTACGCTACGCACGGCTTTCCTGCGCTTTTCATATTGGCCATGCTCCCACTCAAGCTGGGCACCATCGCGGAGTGCCATAAGGGTAAACTTGATATCTATCTCGTTGAACCCCATGGGGTCCCCACTCATGATAGCTCTAAGAATCCTGTAGATAGAAGAGGCAAGGGTCGTCATGAGCACCTAGATTTGCATAACACCACAGGATCCATTGAAAACGATTTCACACTCACGTATCAACCAGTACAGTGTCAGGCGAAATCCACCACTTCTGCTTCATCTCATCATAAAGCTTGACCGCTCGCCTCGTCGCGGCAACACTGTTCAGCTGAAGAAGTCCAGCTATAACCGTGGTAAAAGTCACCACATCTGGTTTTATTAGGGTCTTCCACCCATTATTCCCGTCAGCAACCTTTTCTGCCGGATTGATTAGACCCTCCTGTTGCTTCCAACCCTCAAGAGAAACATATTTCTCGAATAAGCTGAGCGCTTGCTTCAGCTGTTCGCTCCGAGTATACACATCAAGCAAGGCATTGAGCGCGACCACGTCGGGGTTACGAATATTGTTGAAAAGTTCCACCGCCGAATCGATATCATACGCGCGGCCATATGCCTTGATCAGTGCAGTGGCAATCTTGTTGTTGGACAAGGAAATTTCGTGACGCATGCCATCCTCGTCACTCCCCTGGTTGATATAATGCCCATTTGAGGCGCTTCTCTGTTTGATTTTCAAGGTTTCCTCTAAGTGCTGCACCAGTTCCTTGGCTTCTTCACACCGTGGAGGGTTGCATCGCCCAAGTCCATCCACAACTAGTGCCACTGTCACAGTGTTGGGTGAAATGCTGCGATCTTGCATTTCTTGCAGCACATCTAATGCCTCCATGATGTTTGCTGCAGGTGATGCTTGTGCTGCCCCACCTGTCTCCGACAGTAATCCAGAGATGAAAGCATTGTATGTTGGTGTCAATGACAACATGCTTCCACTCTCACCAACTAGACCAGCTGCATAGTCTAACATCTTGCGCGCCTGTCGAACCTTGTTTCCCCTCGCTAAAGCTCCCACCATGCATGTGTAAGTAAACTCATTCGGAGTCACCCCCCTCTTTTGCATGAGCTGCATGATCTGGAGCGAATTCTCCAAGTGGCCATCCTTAGCGTACCCATCAAGGAGCTCCGTGTATGCCTCCACATTTGGATGTTCGCCTGCCCTTGTTCTTGCAGACGGTATTGCGGTGTAATTTGAGAGGATGGATTCTGCAGCTTTGAACTCACCGGCAGTCACCGCTGCCTTGACGAGCGTGTTGGTTGTGATATCATCCCATAGTCCCTCAGACTTCACCACTGTTGATAGCCTCATGGCATGTCGCAAGTCGCCCTCAACAGCCATCCCCTTCAGCAAGGTGTTGTATGTTCGTGAATTTGGCTTCAAGAGAGGCCAGAAATCCACTGCGCTTTCCTCTTCGCCATTAATGCGTTCCCTGCTCCTACTCTTGCTGCCATCGTTGGCGCCCATGGACCTTGCCACCTTTCTTGCCCTGTCGAGCATACCACATTCTACGTAGGCATCCAACACTGTGTTCGCCATCACAATATCTGGCACGACCCCATTCCGTTTCGCTTGCAGTAAGCTCATTTCCACGTTCTCGGGATCCTTGCTTTGTCCGTATACCTTCATAAGTATCGAGTACGCCACCGGGGACAGAGGAGGCGCGTGCGGAGTGCGCTCCTGCAGGGCCATCACAGAGTGAAGTTTGTGCATCTGAGCCCGATGGTCAATACCACCTGCATCCCTCGTCCAACTCATAGCACGAGCGTACGAGTGCAAAACCATATTGAAGTCCCTTTCATCCAGGGATGGCTTTTTCTGCGTCTGCTGCTGGTTCTTCTTTCGAAAGGCCCTGACTCCTTTCCCCTTCACCAGTCGCTGCAGTATCCGAAAGGCCGCATCAGAGGGCGCTGTCCACTGCACCTCCTCATTCGGAGATAATGCCTTCACGGACCTTCTTATCGACGAGCGCGGCGTGCTGATCTCGTTTGAGGTTAGGGCCCGCAGCGCCTTGAGCCATGTACCTTTTGGAATGGCGTTGTAGGGCTGCTGAAGGGGAATCATCTTGACACCTCTGGCGTCGCCGACGGCAGCAGAACTGCCATCGACATCCCCGTTGACAGGCAGATTGGCATGAAACTCCTTGGTGTGGATTTGCAGTTGCATTGCTTCCACTCCAAGGTTCACCCAGCTCAGCTGATAGGGAGCAGCAAACGCCTCGCTAGTGACTTGGCGAAACGCTTTGTCTACAGTGGCGCTGACCTTGAACTTTATCTGGTTGGGTGGTTTCTCATTGATGATCCAAGATGTGTAGCGAGACATGCTTTCTTTGAGTAGTTCTATTGGTCGAGTTGAGGGTGGGGATGTAACATCGCTTTCGCTGTGCAGGCACTGGATCAACAGCTTCGTCGTTTCCTCTATCTCGTCAATTATGGGCGGGTCCGGCTCGGTGTTCACAGATTTTGCCACGGCTTGGCTGCTCTGGCCGCCGTTCGATGCCCACAATCCGGAGGCCGCATCGCCAGATATGGACGCCCTTATTCTGGTTCGAGGGTCGGACCTCAAAGGCATGTGCATTGGCGAAGCCTGTTGACGCATGCAGGCGAGACGTGGGCTCAGCCCCAGGGCGACGCTGCACATCGTCATGCAAGTAAACAAAAGCAGACGACTTGACGACGGCTTGATTGGCCTGACGCCTCCGCCGGGCCCATTCGGATAACGAGTCATGCCGGGATGCCTGACCAACGGACCATCTTGATCGCTAACGCCCTGAGCCTTGGCCTCGGCGCCCTGGTGCAGACTATGCCGCTGAGCACGTCGGGCCAAGCCGTCATCTTCTCGATCCGATCGAACCATTGCCAACTATCATCTCGTAGTATCCGAACCAGCAAAATGAGCCGGTGATGAGACCCCGCGGAGAGCAGAGCCTACCTACGAAAGCCGCCGCTCTATTGCTACGAAGGAGCGAAGAACAAATGCCGACGTCGGGGTCAGGTCGGGGTTGCCCGCCTGCTGGATCCGTCTGCGCCGCCGCTTCTCCCCGCGCCTCCTCTCTCGACGGTGGAGCCCGATCGAGCCAGATCGAGCCCGCCCGCCCGGCCGGGGCGGGGGGCGGGAGCCTGCGTCACTCGCAACAATTGGCATTTCGTTTTTTTCGCAAAGGGGGGAGACATATTCGTAGAATCATACTGGTTCCAGCGTATATTTTGAAGATATCCTCAGCCACAGAGCAAGACGTACCTAGTGATGTGTGACGTCACACGTATGGAAGATTTCCGCCACGCGTTGTTTGGCTTTGCTTGGGCACAAAAATGCTGTGACTCATCAAAACACTCACTCGTGCGGCTCTCGCTCCCCACGGCTCGCTCCGCCCGCCCGCCGCTCCGCCGCCCCCAGCCCGGCGGCCCGCCGGGCGGGGACTTGTTGTGATTGTGTGAAAGAGAGGTCTAGAGTCTAGATAGTCCGTCTGGACGCAGTACAGCATCCATGCAGCAGCTGTCGCTTCTTTATGTCAGGGGGCGGCCAAAGGGCGGGCACGAAGTGTTGTTGATGGGTTGGTGTCACCTGAGGGTGTCAAAACATGCAGCTCGAGAGGACCCTTGACAGTCACAAATATATAGGTAGGCCTCTCCAGTGTCAACCAGTTGGGTCGCCCAATGTTCATCATTGAAGTGGCTTGCATACATGATGTGTGTACATATTAAGATCAGTAAATAGCCGGGAAGAAGATGCGGAAATACTCATGATTCAATGGTAATAATTTTTTTCGTTTACAGGTTTATTCTTTGAATGGGACGGATAATAATATGGTACAGGCTGTTCCACACCCACAAGTGGAATCAAAGAAGCAGATGGACACCAACAGAGATGCAAACATAGGGCAAACCCACAACTTTACAGGCTCACAGCAGGCGCTTGGACGATGGGGAACGTTGCGTTCTTGTTGTCCGCAGCCGACGCGTTCGCCTTCACAATCTCGGCAAAGCTCGGGGCCCTGCCCATTCCATTTGCCTGTGTTTCCGGCTCAATGCAGATGTCGTTGGTGTACACAGTATTGTACCATTCCACAGTCCTCCTGATTCCCTCATCGAAGGGGACAGTGGCAGCATACCCGAGGAGATCAATGGCCTTGCTCACATCGGCGCAAGTGTAAGGCACATCACCAGGCTGGTCAGGCATGACCTTGATGATGGCCTTCTTGCCCACGTGCTTCTGGACAATGTTGATGAACTCCTTCAGCGACGTTCCAGATCCCTTGCCAATGTTGAACACCTGGTAGGGGTAGGGCCTGTCGATGGCGCGGACCACTCCATCGACAATGTCGTCGATGTAAGTGTAGTCCCTGCTGGAGCTACCGTCACCGAATTGCTGCATCTCAAGTCCGCGCGAGATGCGGTCAATGAACTTGAAGGGCGCCATGTCGGGGCGGCCACGGGGTCCATACACAGTGAAGAACCTCAGTCCGGTCACATTAAGCTGGTACAGGTGGTGGTACGTGTACGCCAGGAGCTCGCACGCCTTCTTGGAGGCAGCGTAGGGGCTCACGGGGTTGTCCACGTTCTCCTCCTCGCTGAAGTACGTCGACTTGGACCCGCCGTACACGCTGCTCGAGGAGGCGAACACGAAGTTCTTCACGCCGAACTTGTGGCTGAGCTCCATGAGGTGCGTGGTGCCGCGGATGTTCGAGTGGATGTACACGAAGGGATCCTGGATGGACGGGCGGACTCCCGCGCGGGCGGCCATGTGGCAGACCCACTGGGGGCGCTCCTGCTCGAAGAGGTCGAGCATGAAGGCCTCGTCGCAGATGTCTCCCTTGAAGATGGTGAGGCGCTCCTTGTCGGGGCAGATCTCGCGCAGGCGGCGGAGGTTGCCCTCCTTGATGCGCACGTCGTAGTAGTCGTTCATCTCGTCGACGACGACGACGCTGTCTCCGCGCTCGAGAAGGTAGGCGGCGACGGAGGAGCCGACGAAGCCGGCGCCTCCGGTCACGAGGACCTTCTTGAACCCGACGTGGGGGGCGATGGCCTGGGCCCTGCGGGCCGAGGAATCGGATCCCTGGGAGGAATCGTCGGACATGGTGCTGAGGCCGATGCAGCTCTCGCCCGTGGCGCGAGCGAGTCCCGGGGCGCGTACCTCGGTGGGGCGCTCGTCGCCAGACGAGTCCTCGTCGAGGGGAGCGAGGCTGGGCATAGATTCGGTACGGAACTTCATGATTGCTGATGCGTTAATATTTCGCTTCGTAAAAGGTGGATGATTTAGGTACGATGCGATGTGTCGTAGAAAGAAGTCTTAGGAGGTCGGGTTCCACCTGATGAATGAATGGAAACGCGAGGCAAAAATATGAGAGGCATCGACTCGAGCAGCTTGGCGGAAGCCATCGAGAGGCAGGGGCAGGGTCAATCCCACCGCAGTGCGAGGCTCACCTTTGACAGAAGATTGTCTGAATCCTACGTAGGGCGCCGTCTTGCCGATTTGGGTCGTCGTCTACTCCGCTTGATACGGAGAAGGCGACTGCTACTGATGAGTTTGTTTTCGATTTGATCGTCCGCTGAACTGTGAGCGGATCGGGTTGTTCAATTCAATTGAATTGGACGAGGGGAGCAGAGGCGTTGCTTCTTGGGACAAGCAATGATGAGAGGTGAATTTGTGAGATCATGCTTGCTTTGCCTTTCGAGCGAGAGCTTGGCGCGCGCGGCGGGGGCGAGATCCGTCGCCACAGATTCGAGTGACTTCGCCGCGGGCGGGCGCTGACGAGGCACAAAAATCGCATGCATCGCTCGCGAGAGTGGACGGTGACGAGTTCCCGTGTTTGGCTGACGGGGTGAAGAAGGTTTCGGCTCGGTCGTGGGTCGTGGATGTCGCGTGGAGGAAAGAGGCAAGAACCTCGGGGAAAGTTTTGGCTGAGCTGTAAAAGCTCCGGTATCTGTTTCTGATACAATTCCCACTATGGGAGACGGACAGACTGAGGAGGAACCAATGAGGTGTCTTTTCATTACCAAGTCCTATGCTGGAAGACGTCCAGACGGATGAATCTCAGAAGTTAATGGACCACGCACTTTCATCAGGGATTCTCTTGTGATATACAAATTCCGTCGAAAGGAATTTCCGTTAAGTGAAACCGTTGTACCACGTCAGTTAAATTTTACGTCGACTACTAATTCCTAGATGAGTATCTGAGTAAGTTGGACACGCGTTGATATGATTACCAATTCCCCAATTGAAAGGAGGGAATATGAGATCCAATCCTGCAATTATGTAAAAGTCGTAATGAAGGTTGTTCGAATCTCTGATTTGTATCCCGGGAAATTAGAGATCGAAAATACACCCGTGACTCAGCCATCAACTTTCCCGCCAAAAATAATGTTCGGATTCCACCTGTAATCCCGCGGGAGTCAAAGATTCCACGCGTCCGGAATATGAAATTATTGGGTTCTTCAATTTAGGCCAGATAAGATTCACAAAAAATAGTACTATTGTTCAACCCATTTCATTCTGAAGATAATTGAATGTCACCAAATATGGGGGTATAAATTATACCCAATTGAAAAGGATATTTTCAAGGATCAGATATTCTTCGTCCGAGCCGGAGCCCTTGCCGCTGTCATCACGCGGTCAATGTCACCATCGCGGGCGGCGGGGGCGGGGGCGGGGGCGGCGGGGGCGGGGGCGGGGTCTCCGTCCAACTCCGCCGATCTCCGATGTGGTACCATAGTGTCTTGGCCGCCACCTCCACTCTCTAGAGCGCCAGCTGATTCGACAAAGAATCAATCGTACCAACATGGCCGCCGTGATCTTTCGAAGTCGCAGCGGCGCGGGGAGTATCAATCCCTTCCTCTCCTACCTCGTCGGCGCGACTCCCTCCAGGGACGTCCCTCCGCGCACGAGTTGCGATCGCCACGACCGACCGCCGTGGCCGAGATCCGGTGCCCCCCCAGCTTCGATCTCCGCCATCCCGTCGATACCCTACGCTCGTCATGCGACCTCGACGTCCCGGTGCCTCGGGAAGGCCGACGATGGCAAGATGTCCACGGCGGAGCTGCACTCGATGTACCACGAGCAGATGAAGGAGATAGCGTCCGAACGGGAGGCAGTCTTCGGAACCTCGGACGAGGACGACGACGGTCCCGACCTATCGCAAACTGCCAAGGCTTACTTTAAGCCGAACGACGATCCATCGTCTTCGCCTGCGTCGACTGTGTCAGAAACTCCGTCCAATCCGCAGCTCCCTCCGAACTGGGATGCAGATGAGGCAGCCTCCGAACGCGAGGCCATATTTGCCTTCTCGGCGGAGGAACGCAGCGCGTGGGGCAATAATAAAGGGGGCACGGCGCAGATTGACGCGCTGCAGATCAGTAGGATCCGGGAGATCATGAGGTCTGCACCGGAGGGTGTCGAATCAGATGATGATGGCACGCAAGGGACATCTAAGGCCACTCAGCTTGCAAATGAAGATGGATCCCCTTTCACGCACCTGACCCCCAAAGGTGACGGTGTGAGCATGGTCGACGTGGGAGGCAAGAAAGTTTCTCGACGGGTCGCCGTGGCACGATCCGTAGTAACCTTCCCACCCGAGGTCATGACCGCGTTCGAGGTGAACGACTCGTACAGCGAGATGGTGGGCCCGAAAGGACCGATATTCGAGACTGCTAAAATCGCCGGTATCATGGGTGCCAAGAAGACGTCGGACCTGATACCGCTGTGCCATCCGCTGCCACTTGATCGGGCCAATGTGGACATCCAGCTGGTGAACAACAAGGCCATCATAGAGTGCACGTGCATGGTCACGCACAAGACGGGGGTGGAGATGGAGGCGTTGGTTGGCGCGAGCGTGGCGGCTTTGACGATTTATGATATGGTCAAGGCCGTGAGTCATCGGGTGGAGATCGGGCAGACAGTGTTGGTGAGCAAGAGCGGCGGGAAGTCGGACTTCGTGATCAATTGAGCTAAATTTGGTCGTGTTAGGGGTATCGTATTTCGCTCGTAAGAAAAGAATGCTTTCACTTTGTTTACGAAGCCAGGGACCTCAAGAGCCTGGAGTTAGGTACCATAGATGGACAATCAGTGGAGTGCTTGGTTTCGCTGGAAGAGAGGGTTACATCTGTGAGGAGCTTCATGGACACACCTATGCTCTTGGATTATAAAATGGCTAAATTCATCATGGGCATCCTCTGATACACAATTGAAGCCATCTACTCCCAGTTCTCAGTGCAGCAGTGTCCAAAGATAGGGATGTCACAATGGGCCCGCACTGGTTTGTGCATTCAGATCAATGAAGCATGGTATGCACTAATGATACGTCCGTGTGCGATACAAGACTGGAACTAATTCGTGAACAGGTGCATAATCTGTTGGTTCAATGTAAACATAATCATTACCCATACCCCAGGGACGGCCAGAATCAATTCACCATCATTGCACCAATCGGGTCGTCCCACTACCTTCCCATATGAAATTCGCCTTTTGCATGAAAATATACTCAACCATCCACCCTCACACATGGGCCGTCAATCGATCCCTACCTCAATGAAAAACATGAAAGTGCATGGAACTCATCAGCTGACGAAAAGCTGGAATCTCATTCAATGCCTCGAACGCCCGGACCCGCCCGTGTTCACTCACTTTGCCCCATTGCCCCTCCTCGTCAACACCGTTTGCCCGATCTCCGCATCGGGACAAATGTCCCTCACCATATCCAATATGGTCAACGCGGCCACGGTCGCGCCCGTGAGCGCCTCGGACTCGCCCGCCTTCTTGCGCTTCTCCAGGACCTCGCACTCGATCTCGGCGCGGTTCTCCACGAGGTGGATGTCGATGGAGACGCGCTCGAGGGGGAGGGGATAGGCGTGCGGGATGAGGTCCGGCGTTTTCCTAGAGTTTGGTAGTGTTGACGGCGGAGATATGTGGTCAGCTATCATGTCGAGGAAAAAACAAGCGCATGGGAGAGAAGTTATCAACTCACTTGGCGGCCATGATGCCAGCGGTCTTGGCGGTCTCGAACACCCTTCCCTTGGCGCAGGTCATCTCGTCCGCCGCGGCGCCTATCTGGAATTGATCCATCGCCTCGGGGGGGAAGATGACGACCGACGTCGCCGCGGCCGTGCCCCTGGGTATGCGGGTCTTAAAACGCTTGATGCTGGGAGTCGTCCTGACCTCGGTCTTGACCACCTCCCCCCCGACGAGCTGACCCGCGGCGGCCAGGGCCGGGGGAGGCCTCGCGGCCATGCCGCCGGTGCTGGCCCGGGCCTTCCTCTTTCCCAGCGTGATGTCGCCCATGCCGGGACGTATCTGCATCAGCCTCTCGGCGTGGACGCCCTTCAGGTGCGTGCCGGGGTTGGTGGTCTTTCCCGGGGGCAGCCTCACGAAGCACCGTCCGAGCTCCCGTCCCTCCTCCCGGCAGAGCATGCAGATCCACTCCTCCGCATCCTCGGCCTTGCGGAGCGCCGCGGATTCGGCGTAGAGGGCGGAGGAGCGCACGCCGGACTTGAGGGCGCACTGGTACACGTGCTCGTAGACGTAGGACTTTCCGGGGTACTGGGTGAGGACGACGGACGCCCACTCGGCGGCGCGGAGGGCGTCGGGGGTGAGGTCGGTGGGGACCGGGGGGAGTGCGGGGACCGCGGCGTTGCGGAGGGAGAGCTCGCGCTGTCGGAGTGGTCGGAGGCGAGAGAAGGTCACGGGAGAGAACGAGCGAGAGGAGAGGAGGGTGTTCGTGAGAACGAATCAAGGACGCTATCGGAGCATTCCCCGCAAGGGCCTCGCCTCGGCGGCCACACTTACGTTGACGGCATTCAAGTTGTTCGTCACCACCTCGGCCTCGGCCACAGCGGGCACTCCCTCGGCTTTGACCTGGGACGTCTCGAGCTCGGGCTCGGCCTCGGCCTCCCCCATGGCGACGTCTCCGCCATCCTGTGCGCCATCGCCTCCTCCGTTCTCTTGCTCGTTCTCGTTGACCTCCACGGTGGGTTCCTCCAGCTCGGCGTACTCGGCGCCGTCGCTCTCCTCGCCCGTCTCGCTGACCATTGTTCCGCTCCTCTTGCCTCGTCTCGATCGCTTTTCGGGTACCCGACTTGTCGATGATGTATGGAATGTGCGTGCCGCGCTGCGGATTATTCGGGTGGATGCTGCCTCGATCGCCTGCTGCCTGCTTCGCGGCGCAGCAGCGAGGGCGGAGACAACGGTGTAGGTGTGCAAAATGCGGGACGTACATAAAGTACGATGAAATAAGATTCAATTATCTACCATTATTATTGTTGATGTTAGTTAAAAATACATCGCAAATAAATTATGTATGTACTACTTACAATATCCATGATTTATTTGAATTTTTGCCAACGGCAGAGGATAATCACGAATCACAAGGTTCTGTCACGGAAGATCACGGATAGATATCCCAACCATTTTTCGTTTAGGTGTAAATTACATCTAAACGTCGTAGCTCTGGTATGAGCATTACGAATTTGTCATTAGGTGTAAGGTTACACCTAATAATGACCGTATGAATTCCCAAGTATGTCCTACAGAAAAATTACCTTTCTCGTCTTTATAGGATATGTATTTCTTGCATTGGCTCGAAAAATCAGGGAATTTATAGGTGTAACGTACACCTAAACACGTAAACCGGCACTCAGGCGGGATCCACCTGAGACGCTGTTTAGGTGTAAATTACACCTAAAAAAAATGGTTGGGATATCGTGATTTCAATCTTTTGCATCACTCTCCCTCTATCTCCACACAGCTCTCCACTCACTCTCACTCTGGAGAGCCCGCCTCAGTAACAATAAAGCAGAGAATCTACGTCGACTGGGGCCATGGACAAAATATCTACCTATCCAGCATGGTACGTACCTACCAACATTGGCATTAGGAAGTTATGTAGGAAGGCTGGGAGTTTACCCATAATGGTGGGAGCAAAGCCCAGCTAGCAGGAGTGATGCTTGGATGGGGATGGGGGTACGACTAGTGTCTTGCACTGTGATGCATCCGTTTGCCCATTAAGGGCACCATGGGGAGCAGTCTGTGTATGTAGGCAAAGCAATTAATGACATTTTTATTAATGATATCTACAAGAGGTGCACAAAAAGTGATTCATGTTCATGGTAGAGTAATTTGTATTCCTGAACGTTAAGACTTAAAGAGTCTTTTGTAATTCAAATCCAAATGGGGCCATCAGCTATGCTGGTAACTTTATCTTCCTTCTTAACACCCACTGCCTGACCATGTTGATTGTAGAGGATATTCATTCCATTGGATAATACTTGATGGTAGGCATGGTAATGGTACCTCTCTTTTCCTCTTCATGCTCATGAATAGCTCCCTTTGTGATGATCCGGGCTCTACTTCTGACAAACATTTCAAATGAAAATGTATGTCCCAGTTATTGTACGTATCTCATTCTCAGTGGATCCAAGACTACTTGCTACACAATCTCTTCAGGGGGCTGTCCCCCCATGTCCTTGAGGTCTCTCAACTCATGGACCACACCAATGAAACTCCCAATTGCAATTGAGGCTTGGTTCCTCCTCGAAATCACACACTCCTTCACTGACAAGTAGTTCTACCGGTGTTTGGCTGTCAGTGTGGTCCAATTTGCCAGCTTATGGGATGACACAAATCCTGTCAGTGCATCAGGCAACACTGGGCGCCCACAGACATCGGCCTCGCTGTGACAATCACTGGGAACCCTTGACATTGACAAAATGGCATTGAAATAGTGGCCTTCCTGGCGATAAAGTCGATGGACAGGGTATTTTACTCGGACAAGAATAAGAGGCTACTGCTCGAATTGTTCAAACCCTTCACGAGGGACAAGGAGCAGTCTGGGACGCTTTTTTACGAGAACCTCTTCGGATGTCATCTAGAAATCATGCAGTACTTTGGTACCACCGATATGTGAGTCGAGATGATACCCATATGTATGTGTACATAAAGTGGGGCAATGAAGGATTATTATGATCTCATGATCACGAGGGATTGGCTGGAGCTAGGATGCATTTTGCTGACAGCACTTGTCTGGGTATTGTTACAATACAGAGGACTGCTGAGACACCATTGAGGCACACAAAGTGGCCGCTGATAGGTCTGTGCCCCATAAAGTGGCAAAATTCGATTGCAACATTTCTCGGTTTATTCCAATCAAGGTACATCAGCTGGACATAGGGGTTTCGGCTCTAGTCAATACAAAGTAGAACTCATTTTATGAAAGTAACTGACGTATTGCATCCCCTCTTGACGCACCAAAACTACTTCGTCAAAATACGCGCCGTGGAAATCTTCACAAAGAGCAGCAATGCTTAGAAATTAAGCCTTCTTCAGCTGCTGCAATTCATCGTCGGAATTTTGCATGCACCAAAGCTCATAGTAGTTACCCTTCAAATCCAACAGCTCAGAATGCTTGCCCATTTCAAGCACCCCTCCATCTCCCAAGAACGCAATTTTGTCACAGTCTTTAATTGTCAGTAACCTATGAGCAACAGTAAGTGTCGTCCTCGGATGGGTTGCTTGCAACTCGTCCAGGGTTGCCTGCACCAACTTTTGGCTTTCATTGTCCAGCGCTGCTGTGGCTTCATCAAGTCTGTGAAGGAAGATGGGGTGTTCTTGAATGAGATCTGCACACTTTATGAAGGTGGTGCAACAAACTCAATGTGGTCTGAAAAAAGAAACTCACACTAAGATTTTTGGATCCCGGATAATTGCCCTAGCAATAGCAATCCGTTGCTTTTGCCCACCCGAGAGCAAGCCTCCGCCAGGTCCAACTTCTGTATCATATCCATCTGCTAAGTTTAGGATGAAGTCGTGGCATTGTGCTCCTTTTGAAGCTGTTAAGATTTCTGCGTCAGTGGCATTAGGTTTGCCAAGCAATATGTTTTGTTTAACGGTCCCATTGAATAGAGTTGGGAGTTGACCCACATATCCCACCTGGTTGCGAAGATTGTTCACATTGAGATCACTGAACTCATTCCCATCAAGTGTGGCTGAGCCTCCTGTTTTTTCGTAGAACCTCATCTGAGAGAGCACAAAGGTGAAAGAAAATGTGAGCCAATAGAGCACGACGTGAAAGAGAGAGCATGGTAAAACAAATACGTACAACAATCTGCAGAATGGTGGATTTGCCTGTGAAAGCAAAGTAATAAACACATCGATAAGGCGACTGGAGGCTTGGTTCCTCAAACGACAGAAGAAAAGAAGGACGCACCAGAACCTGATCTGCCAACTAATCCAATCGATTCCTTCTGGGCTATAGAGATGTTTACTGCATCACGTCCAGGAGACTTGTAAAAGATGGGAAAATCAGGGCGTGACGGATAAGAGAATTCGCAAGACTTAAACTCGATGTCTCCATCGATGGGCATCATAACCCCTCCAGTTTCGTCGCTTCCATCACTGGGACCCTCGAAAGTCGAAAAGATCCTGGCCGCAGCAACCAAGCCCCTGTAGTCAAACGTGTGTCATTCAAATTCAGGTTACTTTGGTTGAGGTGTTAATCGATTACCAACTTCCACTCGTACGCACCTCTGTCTGCTGTTAAAGTCTGCTGAAACTGTGAGCAAGTAAAAGGAACCAGAGCGGGAGGAGATAAGTGGGCTGACACAAATCATATAGGATGCAACATGCTCAGTCGATTGCTTACCCTGCCCTGCTCCCTAAGATATCAAAGACGAAGAAAGTAAGCAAACATTGTTCAGTGTGTGCCGAATGACTGTAGACTTGGATGGTACAGCGATCATTGTGTTTGACTGGGAAAGAGTGTGGCTTACCAATGCCCCAAACATGACTGCTAAGACAGAAGTGAAGAAGTCCACAAAGCCAATCTTCGTGTTTATGAGCAACAGACTCCCCACATAAAAGACGATGGCAAATGATAAAAACACTGGTACACAAATGGCGAGGAGTTAGGAACAGATTGGCTGGGGTGAGAAGCGCAACAAACTGTATTCATCATCTCACCTGCCATTTGAGAAAATCCAAACACTGTGCCTGCAATGATGCCAGACCTGACCTTGTCAGCAGACTCGGGTTCCAACGCTACCTCGTAGTCGTCGCCCACTTTCCGCTCTAGGTTATATGCTTGCACAGAAGCTATGGCGCGCAGGCCCTGCTCCATTATTGTTGGGGGGGAGGGGCCACCAGTCGGTACTACTGGCTTCTTCCTCAGGCAGCAGACCTGCAGCATCCCTGCTATCATAATCAATGGTACGCAACATATCGCTACGAGACCAATCTCCCATGAAAAAGCTAGTGCAATTGTAACTCCAGTGACAATTGATGTCAATACGCGCACCCTGTATCCAAGTGGCAGACCAGTCAAACCCTCCACAGCTTCAATGTCAGCACCAAGAATCGTGGTCAATTCTCCTGTTGTATTCTCTGGCAGGTCAAACCAGCCCATGCTTCGCTTCATCATTGCACCGAATGATAGATTTCTCAGTTTTGCACCAAGGAATGACCCACTCCGCGAAAGTCCGTACCCAGCCATGGTGTGTCCTACCAAGGCTGCCAATGCAAAGTACCCAAATTTGGATATGTAGGTCCAGTTCACAGCCACCATTTGATCCGGCTCAACTAGGGAGGTAAATTTCATGGAAGTGAAAAATCATATGAGCAAGAGATGAAAACCGAAAATGCCACTTCAAATGGAACGAAGGATGACCCACCTGTATAGAAAGTAGTNCACCGTGGTCGAAGGTGGGGCCTCCACATCCTTGTCGTCCTCAGATCCTGGTTCGGATGGTTTGATGCCCTGTGACTCGCACAAGAGCCGGTAGATACCATCCTCCTTCTGCAGCAAAGTATCATGGTTGCCAAGTTCAGCAATTTTTCCATTTGCGATGACGGCAATAGCATCAGAATCCATTATGGTGGTCAAGCGGTGAGCGATTGTTACTGTTGTCACTTTCTTTTGCTTTCGGATATTTGCCAAGGCAGCCTGCACATGCTCTTCTGAGATCTGGTCCAATGCCGAGGTGGCCTCATCCAGCACAAGAATTTTTGGGTCGCGAATCAATGCTCGAGCAATTGAAATTCTTTGCATTTGTCCTCCACTCAATTGAACTGAGGATCCACCATAGTACGTGTCTAGAGAGAAGAGGTGGTATCAATGCAGAGCTGAAATCAGAATAAAAGTTCATAGGAATGACACAGAAACTCATAACAGACCCGGTATCATGTTGGTGTTTTGAGATATGATTGTGGACAGCCACCCAAACAATATTTCATGTCAACAAAATGACAGGCTGGACTCACCATAGCCGTTGGGCAAGTCCAGGATGAAGTCGTGTGCGCATGCCATCTTCGCAGCGCGTACGACCTCCTCCATGGTGGCGGGTGGTCCATCCGTGGAAAGCTTCCCCATAGCAATGTTCTCCCTAACAGTGCCGGGGAAGATCACTGGATCCTGAGCAACATACCCGATCTGGGAGCGCCACCAGCTAACGTTAAGGGCCGACAGAGGATGCCCATCGATCAGTATCTGGCCCTGCTGGGGGTCGTAAAAGCGCAGGAGGAAGCGTGCGATGGTGCTCTTGCCAGACCCAGAAGGTCCAACGAGTGCAACTGATTGGCCAGGCTTAATAGTTAGGTTGAAGTTATAGAAGATGGGTCTGTAGTGGAGGAGCAAGTTGTTGGGGAGCACATACTTGAGAATGTACGGTTTAGTTGGAGTCACGACTAGAGATCAATGGGGTCTCACCTTTCGGGGCTGCTAGGATAAGCGAAGAAGAGGTCTTTGAACGTGATTTCCCCCTCAATGCCTCCCTCGATCCGCTTCCCCTTCGTCGAGCTGGGGTCGATGGTTGGCTTCCTCTTCAAGGTGTCAAAGACTTCTACAGCAGCAGACCTCCCAAGGTTCATCTGGGCCAAACCAGGTCCCATCAGCCCAAAGAATGTGACGCACTGTAATTTTCCCCAAGACGAGGTGTAATGTCAGATGCTGGATGTCCAAGGCCTCTACGAGTAGATGGACAGTAAAGGCGAGTGTAATGCACTCACCAGAATGACTCCATAGATACAACACTGTAAAGAAGGAGAGCGAAGTCGATGAGTTTCTTCTTATGGAAGTCCAAAAGTCACCTTACTTGTACAGCACATACACAAAACTGCATCATCAAGGATCAGCATACAGGAACAAGACTCACCATCACAGACGCCCCCGTTACCCGGCAGTTGGGCTCGCTCGAGATGAAGCACTTGATGATCAAAGTCCATTCAGCACCACTGATCACCTGCTCTGTCCCGATAATGAACGCAAACATGTACGTCAGGTAGAACAGCGCACCCACGATCCCCGCGAGCAAACTCGAGAGGAAGGCAGCTTTGACGTTCAGCTTCGCCGACTCGTCGACGCGCATGCCGTACTGAGTGCGGAAGTAGGGCTGGGCGCAAAGCGAGGCCACGGTCTTGATTCCTGCGAGAGCCTCAGTGGCGATACCACCGGCTTCGGAGATCTCCTTGGAAGCTTTCTTCTTCACGCGACGGATGCAGAAGTTGAAAAGCGCCATAATGATCATGGCGAAGGGTACGACGCAGAGCATGATGAGAGAGAGGGGGGTGTTGAGGATGAGGGCCACGATGAGGCATCCGATGGCACTAATAGCGTTGGAGTATACATCGACGACCTGCCGACCGATGGCGTTGTTGATGTGGACAAGGGCAGTCCCCATCTTCGACATAGTGTGATGTTGAAAGAAGGTAGAGTGTGAGTCAATGTTAGAGAGTATTCGTTGGTAGATGGCCAGTTGTCAGTTGTTGTCCCACAAGTATCACCAGTCAAACATTAAACTAACCTTGGTTGGGAGAGTGTCCCTGTCGTTTTCATCGAACCAAGCCGCGTCTTGGTTCAGGCTCGCCCTGACGAACTCCTTCTGGATACGCAGAGCCTGCTTTTCGCCCGTGTACGTCCAGATGGAAACATATGCGAAACCGGTGACGAGGCAAACGCCGCCCACCACCGCGAACGCGATACATAGGTTAAGCAGTTCGCTTTGAAGAAGATCCATGAGACCCTCGCTGCCCACACGGTTTATGAGGGTGGCGAGGTTGGAGAAAGTGTCGAGAGAACGTGCCAGGAGGATGAGCCACGCAGGTATGCCGAGTCCGGTGAAGGTCGCCATGAAGATGCCAAAGACCATCATCCAACGCTCCTTGACGGTGGAGTAACTCAGGAGGCGCCAAAGCGAGACCTTCGCCTTCTGCTTCGCTTGGGGGTCGCGATCGGGGTCCGCCCAGGCGAAGTTCTTCATGAAGTAATCCCGATTGCCCGCCTTGGTGAGGGGTATGGCCTCGCCTCGCACCTCATTGTAGTCCGCGAGGACGGAGGAAGTAACGATATTCTTCGGATCGAGCTTCTCGAGGTGGTGTTCGAGGGGAGGGCGGACGGCGCGGCGGGTGGACTGGTACTGGGCGGCGGATTGGCGGAGGGAGGCGGTTGGGGCCGGGGCGACGCGAGCGGGCGCCCTCGTCGCCTTGGATCCGGGGTCGAGGAGAGGCTCGGCGAGCCCGCGTTCGGGGTCGTCCTCCATGATTGCTTTGGTACTGTTAGCTTCGTCGGCTTTGCTATTGACGATGGTGGCGGTGAACTCTTTTTGGCTGCGGGAGACTATGCCATGGTGGAGGCGTCCGTGCTACCGGTGCTGCCGCCACGGCTTGATTGATCAGAGATGCCAGTCGCTCGTCCACTCGTCCCTCGTCGGCCGCACAACAACAACTTGGATTTTCTTTATGTCATGGGAATTTGGTTTGAGTTCCCCCGTTGAAATCTTTCATTCGCCTAGGTAGCGGGTTGGAGCTTGTACGGAGGCACCACGGAGGACTAAGTATGAAAAGTGAGGATTAGGTGACACACCTATCTCAAAAATCTTTCACTGCCCGCCTCGCTTTGCGTCCCCAGCTGTCCCCCCTCCTGCCTCCTGCCTGTCGGACGGACGCGTGTTGCTCTCTCAGCCAGTGCTGGACCTCGGTATTTTGTACATCTCCAACCTCCACTCCAACTCTCTCTCTAGAGCTGAGTCCATGGTAGCTGTAGAATCTCTTGCTCGAGCAAGCATCGAGAGCAGAGATCTAGAGGGTCATAAGAAGTTTGCACTAGCATCGAAGTCGAATGGATGCCGTGTATGTACGAGATGATGATGATTATCGTCTCACAAATCAGAGATATAAGTTCGATTGTCGGCCCACATCACAGACATCTCGCTCCGACGGGTTATTGTCTAGCATCGAGAGCATGTTGAGATATTGAACTATCTCGTTTGCACAGCTCTAGAGTCAAAACAATGCATCAGCCAGATCAATATTTAGGGCGAGCTCGACGTATCAGAATGATCAATTGATCAATATCAGATCGATACCAGATCGATATTGTACTAGATCGATTGATCGATATCAGATTAATCGACATCAGATCAGTACATCAGAGATCAATAATCTCTATCAGATCGAGTGGTATCAGATCGAATAATATCCTCTCGCACTTCATAAGTGGAAAGTTATCTTTTATATTCGGGTATCAATTCAAACCGATCGATGTCAAATCTATCATGTCAACTACATATCAAAGCGATTGATATCAGCATCGAACTGTTAGATATGTGACATGACGTGTCAGAGGCGCTGCCAGAGGTGTTTCGAAGGTGGCACGAGGCCGGCCGCGGTACATATAACACCTTGGTGAACATAGCCCCAGCCCCAACCTCGAACTACCTCTACAATACCTCCATTTAGAACTGTCGGACCTTTTGCTCGATCAAGGTAGGTAGGTATGGTGCATACAACCGGTGGTGCATACCATACAACATAGGTACATGCCTAGCACGAGAGAATTGTGGCAGGTGGAATTTGTTGGCAGGTGCAGGGGCGGGCAGGGGCAGGTGCGGTCGGCCGGGGGGTCGGCCGGCCAATCAGGCCAATCAAGTGCGGATGTCAACGAGCATGCAGGCAATGAATCTGTCCGTCACCTACCACTCACCTACCTGAGCTATCTACATACACCTGACACCTGACAACGACATGATGAATATAGAGCTTACCAAATAATAGTGACTGTTGTTAAAAATCTATGCGTGGCTCTCGTCGACGGGCGGGCCGAGGGGTTGGGCCCTGTCCTTCTCCTCTGTGCCCCTGCCGTCATTGCGGCCATGCCCGATCATGAAGAGGGCCTGGCCGCGAGAGATGGCTCCGTGATGGTTTGACGGCGGGGCTTGACGGCGAGTGCGATGGTTGTTTGATGTGCGGGCGCGGGCGATCACTCATTGATGTGCTCTCCCGCGCGCGCGTGATGGCCGAGTCGTGAACACTCGGGACCCACGAGCAGGAAGCTCGCTGGCCCCGTCTTGTCTTGTTGTCGCTGCGACCGTCTGCAGGACCAGCTTGGCTGACGCACGCAGCGCGTTGCGTTCGTGTGGCGTCCTGTTCGACGTCCCATTCGTCGAGTCTGCGCAGTTCCTCGTCCATCCATCTCTCGAGTTTGTCGGCGTGCGCTTCGATCGGCGGGAGTATCACGTCGGGCGGATTGACGATCGACGACGGGAACCAACGATTCCAACGTTCGAAGGCCCTCGTCCATCGTACGTTACCCTTTTTGATCGGGTAGGGGCACCGATAAGGTGCTTGCCGCCGTTGGTCGTTGATTCCGTCGGTGTCGGTGTCCGTGTCCGTCACGCCGTTCGTCGCTCGCGCTCTGTCTTCCGCCCTCCAGTTTCGCGCCGTCCGCGCCCTGAAACGTCTTGCATCCTCTGCCCCGTAGCTTCGGACGCCACGGATGGGCGCCAAGGGGGATCGGCTGCCTGCTAGGAGGGAGGAGACCTCCCTGCCTGCCGCTAGGGCGGCGCCGATCCTCATCATGAGGCGGAGGAGACGACCCATACTGGTTCCTCCGTGGTTCTACGTCGACACAAACGACCGTTTGTGTCGGCGATCCCGATGCGCGCCCGCTACCTCGCGCTTCGGGAGATGGTGCCCTAGGGCGGCGGCGGTAGC
>JALLBE010000058.1:0-33399 GCA_036939795.1 Thalassiosira mediterranea
AACCCTCTCCAAAGCTCATCATTGTTGCCACACATACCCATGGCAACAATGGAGGTCATGAGATAGCAATTCCTGTTGTCCAGCCTATGACCCTCATATGGCCTCTGTAACAGTGGGTGCGTTAGACCGTGTAAAAGTGACCATTTTGTTTACTGCTACTACCATTAGCAGATTGCCATTCTTCATGACCCCCTTTTGAAACCTTATATTCTGGCTCTTGAGGCACTGGCTTTTGATTGCTTGCTTCGTGTGAAAAGGTCGCAGGCTTGCTGTTGACATGCTTTGGCTTTGCTTTCCACGCTCATGCGCATCAACTGTCAAATTGTGAACTTTTAAAATATTTACATTGTTCAAAGCTCTTAAATCCAAAAGTTACGATCTCACCACTCCCGGGTCCAAAAGTTGATGAGATCATAACTTTTGCTCAAAGCTTGGATATTTACTCCTGGCGTAAAAATTCATTCTTATGCATTCTTAGGCTATGGGAATGCTATTCCATGTGAGAGGTGATTGAGATCACTTTCAATATCTTTTGGAATATAAGCTTAATTCCTTGATCATTTAGAAACATTTTGCCCAATATTTGCATCTTGATTGCCATTGCTATGCAACTTGTGTACCTGATTCCTTTCATCTATTTCTGTAGGTTTACTCCAAGTTCAAACACAACTATGCCTAAGCAATGTAAAGTGGTCCGGTGAGCGGTTGCTCGACGTGGGTCTTGCTTGAGGGTCTTGGCTGGTTCTTGGCTTGGGGGTCCTTCTCTTTCCTCCCCCGCCGCTCGCTCTCGCTGGCTCGATGGGGGGGTTCTTGATCATGTTCATCGTGCGCCGCTCGGGTAGTTCGTCCGAGCATCCGGGGAGTTGATTTCGCGGCGCCCGTCGCCGCGGAAGATTCCACATCACTGCTAAAGAGCAGTGCACGCCATTCCAGTGGATGGCGCTCACGCTCACTAGTTGGTAGGACATAAGGTAGGCAATCCAGTTGGGGGGGGGGGTTGACTACCTCATTACATTAATCACTATTGCGAGGTGATGGTGATGCCGAATAATGCGACGGCGCTACTCGCCGCCGCTCGGTCATCGACGTCGTCGCGTCCGGCCGTCCGCCTCTCTGCCGCTCATCGGCGAGCTGGCGGGATCTTTTATCCCGCCAGTTTCCCGCGCCGGCCGTCGCTAGTTTGCCCGCAGTGGCACGCCTACGCTCGCTGCCACGAGCTTCGTGGCGGCTTAGATGTTCCAATATCTAGCAGTTCAGATGATATTGAGCCGTATTTTATCCAACAGACACGGCCTGGCTCATCTCAGCACCTTTGCTGCCGGAAACGCTATACTAGAGTTCAGTGGATAGAAAACAAGGCAGGCTAAGAACACATGGGCGTGATGACACCAAGGTGCACCGTATCTCACCGCACTTAGCCACAGTTCTTTGTGATTGTCGTGGATGATTAAAAAGAACTCTCTTTTACGACACCAGCAACAACATGGACCAAAACTGAGGCATCAAGGCAGTATCGAGCTGGAGGACACATGCAAGGGGGAGGTTGGAAAGAACCGAGTGACACAAAATTATTGCATGATTACATGGTATCACGGTGCATCCTTTTTATCCCTCCCAAGCAGACGCCTCGTCTTCGATCCGATCTTTTCTCTTGCCACCCTGGCAGTCAGCCGCAGGGACTTCCTGAAGCTCGTCCTGTCATCCTCGTAGGCACCCAGCACCGCCTGCTGCTCCGTCACCTCGTCAATCAGGCCATCCCTCGTCTCCGTCACCTCCTTGTACTTGGTTTTGATGGTCGCCAGCTCCCTCCACTTCTGACGGAGCTCGGTCTCCGAATCGGATATTTTGCCATTGACGTCTTCCAGGTAAGCAGCCTTCTCCTCCTCCTGGAGTCTGCGCTGGGTCTTGATCTTATCCGTCATGTCCACCCTCACGGCCTCGATTTCAGCCAGGAGTTCCGCCTCTTCCTCTTTGGCGAGTTGGCGTTTATCCGCCATCTCTTTCTCGAACTCAGCTTTCATGTCAGCCGTTTGCTTGCGAATTTCATCTACCTTTGCACCCATCGTTTTGTGCACCTCCTCCATCTTGGCATACTCAACAGCCAGATCAGCATTCATTTGCTTCCGCAGGGCGGACACGGCCTCCACCTTCTCCTGATAGATGGCAATGCGCTCCTTCTTGTGCTTCGCCTCCAACTTGTCCAAATACTCCTTCACCCTGGCCGCCTGCTTCTCCTTCATGGCCGCAAGCTTCATGTTGATCGGGCGCAATTGGTCCTTGAACTCCTCCTCGGCCGCCTCCCGCTTCACGATCTTCTTGCAAATCCTGATTGCATAGGCCTGGTAGGCCACGTCGATCACGTTGGCCAGCCGATCGCGCTCCTTCTGCAGGGCGGCGTCATATTGCTCGTCATCCTCCGCCAGCGCCTTCTCCAACGTCGAGATCTCTTCCAATGCATTCTTTTCGACATCCGCCATTTGTTGCTGAAGCTTCACCTGCTCGTTTTTCATGCTGGCAATTTCGTCGAATGCCCCACGGATTTGTCCCTCTGCCTCATCCACCCTCTGCGCCAGATCAGCATTGATCCGTTTGGCATAGTCGAGGTCGAACTGAAACGACTTCGTTATTTGCGCTATCTTATCCTTGCCCTCCTGCATGACCTTGTCCAACACGGACTGCCTGGACTGTTCGATCCTCTCCCTGTCCTTGTTGATTTCTGCGGTCTCGGCAATGACCTCGTCAATGGTGGCCTTGAAAGAGGTCATGCGCGAGAGGAGCCCCATCTCCTTTGAAGAAGCCTTCTCCTTGGCCTCAGCAATGTTTTGTGCGGACTCGTCCATGGCAGCTTTGAGCTCGGCTGATGCAATCTCCATCTCAGCAACCAGCTGCTCTTTTTCAGAACTGATCAAGGAGCACATCATGAAATATGATGAGCACATGACATGTCTCGTCACACAACAAGACAAAATTCTGCGAAGAAATGCACAGGAGAAGCATGAACTCACGCAGCTTCGCCCTCGATCAGCTTCACCATCTTCTCTCTCTCCGCGAGGTTCTCCTCTATCTCCCTCCTCAGCGTGGCCGCAGCGCTCTCTGCCTCCTCGGCCCCCGTCTTCGCATTCACAAGATCCAGCTTGACCCCCGTGATTTGCTCCGTAACCCCGAACATCATGGCCTTCACCTTGTTGAGCTCCTCCGCCGCCTTCCTCTTCAGCTGCTTCCCAAGATCCAACGCCGCGTCTGTCGGCGGCGCCTCCGGAGGTTGAGGTATGCTCGCCGTTTCGTTGCCGCCCTCTTCGAGAGCGAGCGACACTAAGGCCTCCGGCGGCTCCTCCATCGGCGGCAGCGGCGTGGCAGGCGGCGCCACGGGCGGCGCCGCCATGAGCATGTTCGCTATCTCGTCGATCTCGTCCTCTACATCATCTCCCTCCGCCCCCTCGGCATCCACCCCGGCCTCGGCGGACAGAGCGTCCTGCGCAAGGGTCAGGGCCTCCTGGATCTCGCGCGCGAGGTCCGTATCCATCGACTCGAGATCCTCGGCGACCGCATCCGCGTCGCCACCGTCCGCCCGAGACGACAGGGCCGGGAGGAGGCCGCGCCTCCCCCGCGAGGCGAGGGTCCGCGGCGGCGCATATCTTTGCACGGGAGCGACTCCGCGCGATCCCGCGGACGGCGGGCTGAAAGCGTCGACGACGATGCCGCCGGCGGCGGCCGCCGCCGCCGCCGCGCCCAGGACTACCGACGCGATGCGGGCCATTGCTTGGGAAGTGGGCGGGGGATGCTGGCGCGGCTGGAAAGATTCGCTTTGGATTTTGGATTCGAACCGCGCGCCGAACACTGTGAACTGTGAACACAGAGTGAGAGAACAGAGTGGATCATTAGGACTACTGAAGATATTTATATTTTCTTCAAAAATCTACCGCCTGTCTATTATCAATGAAGAATATGTTTTTTTAGTTATTTGAATGTATTATCTCTATTTTTTCAGATATGTATGACGTGATGGCTGGCCTCGAAATGGCGGGAAACCAGCTCATCCTTCCTCGGCCCCCGCGCGGTGCGCGCCGCCGGCCCTCGCTCGATCGCCCGACCGCGTCGCCGGCCGCTCGCCGCACATATCTAGTCGCCGTCGCCACGCACTCCGCCGCCACCACCGTCGCCACCTCGGCGGCCACTTCGCCGCCCGACGCCCGACGCCCGACGGACTGCGTCCTCGGCGCTGCGACTCCTTCCTTCGCTCGAGGGCCAAAGGGCTTGGGCGACACTCAGAACAAACGAATATGGGCGGGCAGAGGAGTCGGTGTCTTTGCTGTCTCTCAGTTCCCTTGTGCCATTGATCGCGGCGGCTCATCTCAGGACGGGGTCATTCTTCCTTCGATTCACACACAACATCACGGAGCGGCCGAGGACGTCGGCGCGTGCGCGGCCTTCATTCTGCCTTCCATCGATTCCACGGCTCTGCGTCGTCATTTTTGCAGTCGGCTTCGGGCTTCGGGCGCGACCGGCGATTCTAGTCTTCCTCCGCCAAAGCCACTCGCCTGCTGATACCATACCGTAGCTCCCGAGCCGAACTGCCCGCAAACGGATTTGAAACGAGAGAAGGCAATGGGTCTCTTCGGCGGGAAGAAGGCGGCCGGCGGCGAAGGCGCCGCCGCGGAAGCCGAAGCTCCCGCCAAGGCCGTCGAACCCATGAAATGGCGCGAGGATCCCGAGGGAAACGCCGGCTGGTTCTCCCAGGCCACCTTCCTGTGGATGCAGCCCATGTTCACCCGCGCGGCCTACCTCCGCAGGAACGACCTGTGGCTCGAGCAGGAGGACCTGGCGCCCCTCGCGGAGATGGACCGGAGCGAAAACATCGAGGCGATATTCGAGGAGGCTTACGAGAATTACGTCCAGCCCAAGAGGAGGAAGAAGAGGAAGAATGCCGGCGCCGGCGCGGAGGAGGCTCCCGCCGATGGCGCCGGCGAGGCGGAGACGCCGGAGGAGCTGGAGCGACGGCTGGTCCACGCCCTCGTGGCGACGTGCAAGCGCCGCATCATCATGGGGGGATGCTTCCGATTCGTCAACTCGCTGCTGCAGTTCTCCTTTCCCATACTGCTGAACCTCGTGTTGTCGTACTTTCAGGACATACAGAGCGGAAGGATCACTAAGGATGACCCGCCCATGGTGTACTATAAAGGGTATTGGCTGAGCGCGCTCTTGATGGTCTTCGTGGGGTCGAAGGCGATCATGGAGAGCGCGTACTTTCACAGGATGAACCGGTGTTCCTGGAGGTGAGGTCTCCTTCTGTGTGTCACTTTTCTTGTCTCAAATGCTAGACATGGAGCCAAGCACCATGCAAACATTCGTGTACTCACACACATTCTGAAATCTATCCAACGAATTGGGGCACAGAATGAAGACGGCAATATCGGCAGCTGTTTACAGAAAGTCCCTTAGACTAGCCTCGTCAGAGCAACAGAAATCGACTCTCGGTGAATTGGTCAACCTCATGCAGGTCGATGCATCGAAGGTGGAGACTTTTATGATTCAGCTGCACACGTTGTGGGACGGTCTCTTTCAGATTGCGGGCTACATGGTAATCCTTGGGAATCTTCTTGGTTGGACGTGCATCGTGGGATTGCTGCTGATCATGCTGGCCATCCCCGTCATGGGAAAGATCACCGGAAAAATGTTCGGCCTGAACCGCTCGATGGTCAAGTACACCGACGAGCGCGTCAAGACGGCCAACGAGGCCCTGCAGGGAATACTGTGCGTGAAGATGTACACGTGGGAGGAGCCGCTGTCGAAGCAGATCGACAAGTTCCGTGAGGAGGAGCTGGCGTCGCTGAGGAGGATCGCGTACCTCCGGGCGTTCTTCCGCGCGTACATGTCGGCCCTCCCCACCTTCGCGGCGGCGTCGACCTTCCTGGTCTACATCTACGCCACCAATGGGAACGTGTCGGCGTCTATTCTGTTCGCTTCCATCGTCGCTTTCGATATGCTGCGCCTCCCGTTGATGTTTTATCCCATGGCGCTTGCTCAGTATGCGCAGTGCAAGGTCAGCCTGCGACGCGTGGGGGTCTTTTTGGGGTATGGCGAAGTCAACCAGAAGGGGTACACGCGGCACATCGACCTGGAGGGAGAGGTCATAGTCGAGAATGCGACATTGTATTGGTCGGATCCTTCCAAACCGTTGCCTAAGTCAGCGTTACAGAATCAGGCGTCCCTGGACGTCTCTGATAGGTCATCGAGTTCCCGCAGATCGAGCAGACGTTTTTCGTTTGGGCAGAAATCAAAGTCAAACCTAACCGTGGCAGAGAGTGCAATTGAGGAGGAAGATTTGATGTACCCCAGGCCTGTTCTGAGTGATGTGAACATACATGTTTCTCCGGGCCAACTTTGTGCAATTGTAGGACCAGTCGGATCTGGGAAATCTAGTTTGTGTGCATCAATCCTCAATGAAGCCGTTCTCAGTGACGGCTCCCACATCACCCTAAATGGCAAGGTTGCATACGCGGCTCAGACTGCGTGGATTCTAAATAAGACTGTGCGGGACAATATTCTGTTTGGCCAGCCATACAATGAGGAACGCTACAACACGGTCATAGAAGCTTGTTGCTTGAAGCATGATATTTCACTACTGGAAAATGGAGACCTGACAGAAATAGGCGAGCGCGGCATAAACCTGTCAGGAGGCCAAAAACAGAGGATATCAGTTGCAAGAGCAGCATACTCGAATGCCGATGTCTTCATATTCGATGATCCCCTCAGTGCACTTGACCCAGAAGTTGCAGAACGTGTTTTCGAGTCTTGTATTTTAGGAATGCTCAAAGGAAAGACCAGAATACTGGTGACAAATCAGCTGCAATGTTTAGGGAGGTGCGACTCTATCATAGCATTGGGAAAGAGAGGCAGAGTGATGGAGCAAGGATCATATGATGATCTCATCAGTGATAAAAAAGGAGAGGTCAGTCGACTATTGATGGGCGTAAATACTTCGAAGAGGAATTCCTTCCAAGAGAAAGCAAATGAACCCAGCTCGTCCAAAGATGATCCATCTTCGCAGAAGAAGACGAAACAGTTGATGACGAACGAAGAACGGCAAACTGGTACAGTCAAGCTTGAAGTTTACTTGCAGTACATCAAAGCAGGAGGAGGATACGTAATGTTTTCTCTTGTATTCTTCATGTACTTGCTCTCGACAAGTACAAACGTCCTGCAATCAGTCTGGATCTCCATTTGGACTGCTGACTCCAGCTACCAAAATCAAACACAGTGAGCATACTGAGTTTTGATGCCTGTTTTACTTCATACTGTTTTTGACTAACCAAACAACATACCTCAATGTGCAGAACATTTTATATAGTTGGGTATGCAATCATAGCTGTCTTTACAGGAGTGGCTGGCTTCGTTCGATCATATGGACTAGGTGAGTGCTCTCTTTGAACTTGACACATATACCCCGTAACTTATACCTGTCCTAATTCTATCACTGCCCATTTCACTCTTAGCATCGTTTGGTGTGAGATCTTCCTTCCAACTTCACGGCAGGGTTCTCCGCTCTGTACTAAGGTGTGTATTTTACCACAACTTGCAAGTCTATGAATGTTACAGTGAGACACTGATCCCCTTTACTTCGCTTACACAGGGCTCCCATGTCATTCTTTGACACAACACCAACGGGAAGAATTCTTTCGCGGTTCAGCAAAGACATGCACACAGTGGATCACGATATCGCTGATTTTGTTGATATCTTTGTCTTCATAGTGCTGCAGCTCATTGTCGTCATGGTGTCCATCGTCGTTGTTACGCCGTATTGTGAGTCTTATTGCTGCAAAATTCTGCATCTCTGCCCCTGACTATCCATCACCTCTGACTATATGTTCCATCAAATTTCTCGCAGTTGCTATCGCGTTGCCCTTTTTAGGGTTTTTCTACATCAACGCAATGAACTACTTTCGGCGTGTATCTCGCGAGACCAAGAGGCTAGAAAGCATTACAAGGTCTCCTGTCTATTCCCAATTTTCTGAGTCACTTGGAGGATTGTCTACGATTCGTGCATTTGGGAAAAGCGGGGAATTCACTGCCTCCTTCGAATCGTTGCTCGACACAAATACACAGACAATTTACTGCAACAAGGTAGCCGACCGTTGGCTTGCAACACGCTTGGAGACTATTGCAGCAATGATCGTCGGACTCGCAGCACTATTCGCCACGCAAGTTGTTGTTTCGCAGGGTGTTACTGTTGGCAATACCAACAACTTCGCGTCTTTCGCTGGAATCTCTCTCTCCTATGCAGTCACTGCCACAGGCATGATGCAGTTTGTGGTTCGATCATTTGCTCAGGTTGAATCAGCAATGAACAGCGTAGAGCGTGTTGTGCATTACACCGAGAAAATTCCACAAGAAGCTGCCATGACTTCGGATGAGCTTGAACACGAAAAATCGTCCCCTCCCAACACTGCACACATGGCAGTTGAGTCTTCAGGGGGTGTTATTCATCCAACCGAGGAATGGCCTGAGAATGGTGCAATTACACTGAAGAATTTGCAAATGAGATACAGGGAAGAGACACCGCTAGTTCTGAAAGGCCTGGATGTTACTATTGGAGCCGGGGAACGCGTTGGGGTCGTGGGTAGAACTGGCTCTGGAAAGAGTTCTATGCTGTTAGTTTTGATGAGAATTGTGGAGCCATTTCTATCAGAGGAGGCACTTGAAAAATACAGCGCCCCATTGACAATTGATGGCGTAGATGTCCTTCGCATCGGTTTGATTGATTTACGATCAAAGCTTGGCATCATTCCCCAGTTACCTGTTCTTTTTTCTGGAACCATCAGGTCAAATTTGGATCCCTTCGACGCTTATTCCGATGAAGAAATATGGTCTGTGTTGGAAAAATGCATGATGAAGGATGCTGTCGACAATATGGGCGATGGTCTCCTATCCAGAGTAGCGGAGTATGGCGAAAACCTTAGTCAGGGTCAGCGGCAATTGCTATGCTTAGGACGTGCCTTGTTGAAAAAGTGCCGCATTCTGCTCCTAGATGAGGCCACATCAAGTGTTGATTACGAGACAGACCGTGCAATACAAACAACTATCCGTGATGCATTCAAAGATTGCACTATCATCACGATTGCTCACAGAGTGAACACAATCATGGACTCTGACAAAATTCTGGTGATGGACAATGGCTTAGTAGGTGAATTTGGTCCTCCTCAGGAGCTCCTGAAAAACGAAGCATCTTTATTCAGCGAAATTGTTAGCCATGCCAACAACAGTGACGAGTGAACGTTCACGTTTTCATTTGGCAAGTCCTAACAATCGAAGCGCACATAATTCTAACTGAGAAAAAAGACTACTTGAACTTCTGAAATTGTTGCGGATCCATGTAATAAACAATTTCAACAGCTCAATCAATAAGTAAACGCCTCTTTCGCCACTGTATCATAGGTCATCACTGGAAAAAGTACTCCGCCCCCAACTTGCATCTTCCCTACAGCTTCGAACTAAAACAACATTTTGACGAACCAAACCCGAACAGTGATGCAAAATCTTTTGATGCACTTTCTCTCAACATACTGATATCCGAACATGTTCATCGTCTACTATTGGATCAATCTGCAAGGCTATCAAATCTGTACCACAGCGAGACCTTTGGTTCGTCAAAGTTTACGCTGGTTGAGGTTCGACTTTGGCGCAGAGATTGCAGAAAAGCTGTCAGCAACTTTCCGCAAACCTCCTTCTAGCTTCCCAAAGCGAACCGCTGTGGTTGTCGTAACAAGGAGGAACAAGCCGTTGCCCACGACTGCCGCTGATATGTATGCCTTGCGGTCGCTGTAAAGAAAAAGATAATTATCATGAGAATAAAAAGGGACGTATTACATCCAAACAAATCAAAATGATGGTGTCAACTCATACACACTGACCTTTCCCTCATAGCTGGAGTGAGCGTTGTGAAAGACGCTTGGTAAATGAAGGTGCCAGTTGTTTCTGATACTTTCTTTATCCTGATGTCAGTCGGAACGCCGTACTAATTTGCGTCGTTTGCCAGTTGCTTGTTAGAATGTCATGTTCGCAAAACACTATACGGTACAACAACATTGCTCACCATTCCAAACTTCCCTGCAGAGCCAAAGATGCTTTCTAAAAACATTGATGGCTTGAGTTTGTCCAGCGAGCTAACCCCCTTGGGCAACTCGACTACTTGGACGTAGGACGACTCCCCCCCTGACATGTCCCTTGCTTCAATCCCTGCTGCACTTTTCAACAGAGGCTTCGAGTTTATCGAAAGTGAAGTTGTTGATATGCAAATTGTTCAGCATGTTGATGTCATTCATATCTGCAGGGTGCAGGGTGGGATCGTAAACACCCTTTACACCATACCACTCACCCAGGGAGATGAGAATGAAAGAAAGACAGGGGTACCATCAGGAGCAATGAGCTCATAAGTAACATCTCCAGTCGAGGATTGGGTAGCTGCGGCTTCCGGGTCGCGAAATACGACTCCGGTTTGGGGCCTCGTTTTACCTGGGGTGAGGGGATGACAAAGAATGAATTAACTACCGCTCGCTTTGTTGCTTTTACAATTGTCCCACTGTAGAGCATACCTAGACCTCCCACGCCTCCATCGAAGGCGTTCGCCGCACTGGGCACCAGCGCTGCCAAACAACCCAAGACACTCCTTGACACGAAATCATCTCTCGACACACTCAATTCATCATTCCCTGCCAAAGACAACATCAGCGCGTGTCGACCACCGATTGAATGCTGTTTGGGATGATAGGGAGCGATCACCGCACTGGGAGGAGTGAACCCAACTGCCGGAGACCCAACGGATGCGAACAATAACGCCGCGCAACGGGTGATACGTGCGGACATCTTGAGATGGTAGGAGACCGCCAAGTGAAGAGGACCCAGAGCCCGGCGCGGAGGCAGGCAGGGCGGAGGTGGGAGGTCGTAGGGCTCGTCGCTCGGCGTCGACCGTCAGAGGAGAGAGGAGAGAGGGCAGAGGGCGGGTACCGGGTACCGGGTCAGAAGCCTACCGGGTACATCTGGGTACTTCCTGGGTACCATCAGAACCAATACTTACCCATCTCATCTAGCGTACCTACCCAAGGTGTACCCACCGGTTTGAGCCATCTTCCGCGGACACACCGGATCCAGAAGCCACAACCTGCCTCCCCGAACCCACTCCGATCCCAAAGCCGATGACGACGAGAACAGTGTGTATTGTAGCAGAGATAGAACTGCTGTAAACGAGGATACATAGCAAAAGGAAGAACTGTACCATATCCATCGGCATGGAACGAGAAGCGTGTGTGCTGCTCTCTTCTGCCTGATGCTCTGCTGCTGTGCTCACAATATCCGAGACCTGCCAGAAACAAAAGATACAAACTGCAACTTTTGTAGACAGACAGCAAAGCAGAGATCTATCGTGGACAAAGTTTCAACAAAATGGCCCTACGAGGTGTGAAGGTGCTGGATTTCAGCCGTGTACTTGCGGGTCCATTCTGTACTATGGTGAGGCCATAGGTACCGCGAAATGTTTTGCATGGCAATGCATTGCACGATGTTTGATGGTTCGTTCTCTTTATCTACATTGCATCTTTCCCTCTTCAAGCTCCTGGGTGATGTTGGAGCATCCATCCTCAAAATAGAAAGACCTCCCAAGTTCGACAAGAAAGAGTGTCCTACGAAAGCTAGCCGCTTGTGGGCGGCTCGCCGTGGCGGAGGTGTTGGAGGCGGCGACGACAGCCGCAGATTCGGACCACCCTTCTTGCCACATAGCAAAGAACACTTGACAGAGAATTTTGAGGACGAGCGGCTTAGCACCTATTACCTTGCAGTGAATCGCAACAAAAGGTCAATTGCACTCGATCTGAGCCATGAGAGAGGAAGAGACATAGCTCGACACTTAGCAAAGAATTGGGCAGACGTTATTGTGGAAAAGTATGTGACAACCATTGAAACATGATGCTGCTACTTGTACTTAAATCTCTGACCATTTCCACGCCCATTTCACGCGACGTATCCAAATAGTTTCAAGCCTGGAACGATGAAAAAGATGGGTCTAGACTACGAAGACCTGAAGGAACACAATCCAGGCTTGGTTTACTGCTCCATCAGTGGTTACGGTCCAGATGGACCTTGGTCGAAACTGCCTGGATATGATGTGGTCATTGCAGGAACACACGGTCTCATGAGCATCACAGGTGAGAGCGAACATCAATTACACCCGTTTGAAGGAGTGCTTCTACTCATTATCCTTCCCTTTCACCGCGCACGCAGGGAGCCCCAATGAGCCTGCAAAGGTAGGGGTAGCCATGACAGACATAGTTACAGGGACAATGGCAAATGGTGCAATTTTGGCCGCCCTATATGATAGGTCTGTCCATCCTGAAGGAGCTGGACAACGGGTGGATTGTAAGTAGCCTGTGATTACAACAGCTAAACTTGCATTATCATTGATGGAGCTATTCTAACATCACGGAGTCATTCGGGCCACTATTCATGATACAATAAGTGAGCTTGATGGAATCCCAGCTGGCGTGTTTGTCTACAGCAGCCTCAGGTGCACTTAATGCACTGCCTGGAACACCTCCTCCGGGCAGAAGAGGAACTGCTCACGAGAACATTGCCCCTTACCAAGCATTCGAATGTAAAGACGGAGAATACTTCGTCATCGGTGAGCTAAGCTGCTGCTGAAGTCGTTGCCAAGATGCCTGAACAACTAACACAACAGTTCCATGTGATGAACTTGTAGGTACTGGCAACGATACCCAATTTCGAGCGCTGTGTGAGATGTTGGGCAAGCCAGAACTAGCAAGCGACGAACGCTTCGTCACAAATGCAGCTCGGGTATCTGCCCGTGACGAGCTGATCCCCCTTCTGAACGAAGCTTTCAAGACCAAGGATAGAGATTCATGGTGGGAAGAATTGGGCGGCCACGGCTTCCCATGTGGACCTGTTCGCAATGTCCAAGAATCATTTGACTGCGATCAGGCAGTGCACAGAGGAATGGCTTTGGAATTTGAACATTCAGTTGCTGGAAGGGTAAAAGTTCCTGCGCACCCAGCCAAATATTCCAGATCACCTATTGCAGATGGCAAACTTGCACCTATCTTACCACCCCCAATGCTGGGCGAGCACACTGAAGAAACGCTGACCAACTTGATTGGAATGTCCCCTGCAGAAGTAGACGACCTTGAAGATGAAGGAATTGTAAGCTGCTTCAGGGGCACTTCCATCAGAGAATACCCCGAAGCTGCTTAGAGATCAACCAACATTGTATAGGACTGAATTTCTTTCCCTTCGATGGTACAGGAGAACAGTAGAAAAATAGGACACCGCATTGTTCGAATTGATATCGACATCATTTGATGTATGCCTGTATCAACATAGAATTAATCCCCATTAAGCAGCACAGAACTGTCGACCGTGCTGCCCAAGAATACACTGTGTCATTTCTCTTGGCTATCTTCTCCTGCTCAAAGAAGATTTAGATCGCCCCATAAATTCTGGCAAGTTACGTTTGCTACCATCATGATGAGGCACAGTGTCATCTTCTCGTTCGTCAGTCCGTTGATGGATTTTCAGCCTCTTGAAAATAGGGTCAAATGCGGACTCATATAATTCCCCAGGCGAGACTGTGTCATTTAAGACAAAGGCCTGAGCAAGGTAGGAAAACCCGAAATAACCATCAAAGAAGAATAACCCAATCAATGCAATGCACATCATCATAAGACCAAGATAAGGGATGCCCAAAGACCCAGGCTCAGGGAGGTGCCGGTCTACCATGGAGCGTTGTGAAATAGGCATGAGCCAGTCTACTGCGTTCAATAATATTTGAGTCCCAGCGTCATAGACAGATGGAGGATATTGAACACCGTCAAAGCTTTCGGCTACCCTCTCTTTCGTGAAACTTGGGCCGTCAAGTACAAAAGATACAGAAGAAGTGACTCCAAGTTCATTATACATCCGGCGCATGTTTTCAATGCTTTCTTCGCTCATCTGGATTCGCTTTTCGTCACTATTGAGGGCTCGAGTGTTGATGGTTGGTGGTGTGAACCAAACTGTGGGGGCATCGACTTCACTCAGTGACCTTGCAAGTTTTATCACCAATTCACGCTGTGATAAAGGGTCTTCATCCGTGACTGAAAGATGCAATCTTTCCCACGCACCTCCACCAGCAATAACAAGATTGGGCATTCGCTTCATCATTCCTCCATATCCTCCTGAGGCTTTCAGCGCTTTCAGTTTTGTCACGATGTCCGAACTCAGTGGCGCCCATTTATATTCAAAAGTGGTGGAGCCATACGTCTTCATTGCATCGGTGTGTGATGGTGCCGTGTCATAACCACTTGCATGGCGGTCACCCATAAAACGGCAAAGGGACTGAAACAGGCTGCGAACTGAGGCGTCACCAATGAAGACGATCTTTTTGCCCCCAAGTTGTTCCCGAACTTCCACACCATTGCGATATCGATACCCGCAATGTTGTGAATTCTCACTCCAGGACCACTGTAAGGTTGAATTAGACTCTGAGCATTCATCTGGCTTTATGTAAGTCGTTGCTAGGAACTCGCGGTGCATCTTTCCCCTCATCAAGCAGGGATTCACACTTATCCAATGCCCACCATTCGCGCTAGCACCACTATAATGACAAATAGATAATTAGAAACGATAAGATGAGTTGAAATCAATGGCCCAGGTTGTTGGCTTACCATGCATCGAGTGGACTGCTCGAAAAGCTCCACAAAAACAAGGCGATAGCAAAGACCGCCGTGCCTACCAAAGGTGGACCGACTTTGACAGCGCTTGACTCTTCAGAATTCATCTGTGTCGTCACATCCACATCTGGACCCCGTGTTGACTTTTGAGGGAGACTCATCTTCAGTCCAGTGTGCAAGTATCCTGCCCATGTTGATTCCAAAACAAACTGGTAGAGTAAGATGCCACAAATGATGGTCGTTGTACAAATGGCCCCAACAGACACCACGTTAGCCCAAATGAGTATTTTCGCCAGCGCATATAATAGTGCAAGACCAACGATGGCAGAAGAAGCATGTTGAATGCATTTGCCCTCATCATTTTCTGGAAGTAGCATATTCCGTATGACATTTGTCAGGTGATTGAGCGCTCGAGCGGCACAAAGTAGAAGGATGATAATGAGCATGAAATTGCACCGCGGATAGCCAGCGATAAACTCAACACACCCTCTGTCAGTAAAGGCATGATGATGTAAGAGGTAAATCTCCAGCGAATATTTTCCTACCCACGCAAGCATTCCAATGTGACGCTCTCTAAATGAACTGCAAATGTTCCTCAAATACACATACGCAAGCACTGGCACAATTCCAAAATAAGGATGGGAGACATTGTACGCGAAACTTGGCATATGCAAAGGTCCTGCCACCCAGACCAACAGCGCTATGCCAAGGCCCATCGCAACAAGTCCCTTTGCTAAAAGGTTTGATAGCGCAACACGTGATGACTCCAGCTTCCTCAACTGAAGGCTGGCGATGGGTTGATTAATAGCGAAGATCATGCCACAGAAAGCAGCCCAATGATGGAGATGCAATGTGCAGTACCATTCCCAGACCTTTCCAAAAGATTGTCGCGTGGACTCATTTTGGAACATTTGGGAAAGATCACAATCCCATACAATGAAAATGCAGGATGCTAGACCCAAAATTTTCAGCCGAAAGCCGTACTTGTCATAGTTGACTGACTGTTGAAGGAACATGGTCATCCAGATAATCCAGAAGGAATACGTGACCATGGCACAGGCTATATATTCAGCCTTTCCAGCAACCATGGACAACAGGAACGCTGACCAATTGATTTGAAAGATGATCCTCAACATACGAGAGAGGTCGTAAGAATCATCTCTGTTGGCCGGTTGGAAATAGAAGTAGGATGTGTGCCCGTACCCCGTCAAGAACAAGAATGATGTCATTCCAACTTTTGTCAAATTTTCGTACACATGGGCATTGTTGCCCGCAGATGTGTCGTCTGGGTAGAACCCATCCTGATTGTACAGGGAAGTGAGATGAATGCCTCCGTCATTGTATCGGTAAATCAGCAATGCTACCGATAGAAGCCCTTTCCATTCCAAAGTCTGGCACCGATTCAGAACATCGTCCTCGGCCTGAACATCTTGGATAACAACATCTCCTTCAGCCTCATTCAGTTCGTATCCTAACAGTCTAGATCCCTTCTCGAGCCAACCTACACCTTTGTAACTCTTCTTAGTAATCTCTCCGTCAATGTTTTCGAGAACCTCTTCGAACGAACGACTGTCGTCATCCAGAAGCACATCCTCCAGTCGTTTCGTGATATCCGACGGTTCATCTGAGTCGCCAGATGCCAAAGATTTAGAACCGCGGGATCCTCCACTACGTGTACTTCTCCGACGCACAACGCGCTCAGTTTTGGTTGATGCCGGGCCCCTCTTGGCTGGCTCCGTAAATTGCTGAATCGGATCGGGTTCGAGCTCGATGTCTGGTTTACCATCGTTGCGTTGCCAGCTCACGACGTACGCATATAATACGAACACGGCCATCCAGAGCAAGAATTGGTCCTCGTCGAATTCCGAGTTGGAAGGCGACCTGTACGCCGGGGATTGCGACCTCGCCGAACCGTGGAGCGGGTGATTGTCCACCAAATACACCGCCAACAGGATTAACCCGAAGAGAGTCAGCTGACAGAAGAGGGTGAAAGTAGATACGAACGTGGGCTCCCACGAACGCATTGCATTGGTTCCCGATGTCATGCGCGATGTGACGGACTTATTTTCTCCACGATCATCACCGTTTCTACTAACATGGGAGTATTCCCCATTACTGCTGGTTGTAATTGGGTCGAGTCTTACAGACATAGCAGCATGGATCGCTGTATGATGTGCGAAAGGAATCATAGCACGAAGCGAATCACGTCAGAGGGATGCAAACCATCTGTGAACACAACCGAGGAAGCATCATACATACACACCTCGAGTGTCCCCCCAAAGCCACGCCCGAGCCGCCATCGCGATCGTCGCAAAAATGATGCTCCCAAAAAGCATCACCATCGCCACGGTCGATGGGGCGACGTCGTCGAAGACATCCTCCCTCGAATAAGCCATCGACGACGACGCCTGCGCGCCTCCGCCATAGCCGCCTACACCTACATCGAGAACGCCGCCTGCGTCGGCCATGATCGGACGCTACTCCCGACGCATCCCCCGCTCGGCCGTTGAGATGTCGGAGATGGAGCCTGCTCGCCGGCTGGTAGGGGCGGGTGGGGAACACCTGGGTATTACTCGACGAGATGCGATCGAGGGGGAAGGGGCGGCGAAACGATCGTTGATTTTTGTGTGCGGCACGGCGGCGGACAACGGCGGCGGGCGGAAATCGGAAATGAAAAGGAATGACCATGACCGGTGTAGAGCATTCAGTCACGAGTCACGAGTCACCAGCACCTCAGCTATGGGGGGCCCACCCGTACCCCCCCGCCTCCCCCCGCCCCCCAACTTGCCCCGAAGATCCCGCGATCTTTTTCGGAACTCCGAACTCCGACGGCCGATGACCGACGACATGCCCGCGCCGCCGCCGCCGCCGCCGCCGCCGCCGCCCGAAGCCGTAGTAGGCCAGCAGTAGCCGCCCCGCCCTGCCCCGCCCTGCCCAAGGTCGAAGTAACCGAACCAGCGCACCATGAAGGCTGCCGCCCTCCTCGCCATCGTTGCTCCGGCTTCGGCGTTCGCCCCCGCCAACCAGTCTCTGAGGACATCCATCGCCCAGAACGCCCTGATCGACGAGGCCTTCGGCATCTCCATCGAGACCGGCAACAAGTGCCCTCCTCTGGGCCGCGCGATCCTCGCGGATGCCAACGAGACCGGCATCAAATGGTGGCAGAACGCCGAGATCAAGAACGGCCGCGTCGCCATGGTGGCGACGATTGGGTACATGTTCCAAAAGTGGGGAATCCACATGCCGCTGTACCTCGGGCCGAGCGGATCGAACGCGTTCCACCCGGAGTCGTCGAAGGACTGGCTCCTCTCCTCGACCACCGGCGTCACCTTCTCGGACATCGCCAAGGCCGATCCCCTCGACAGCCTCGCCATGGTCCCCATAGAGGGATGGTTCCAGATCCTCATCGCCGCCGGCCTGTTCGAGCTGGCCGGCTGGAAGCGCCAGTGGTTGGACGAGAACCCCATCCCCGGAAATTACGGGTACGATCCCCTCGGCTTCACCAAACGCGAGGGAGGCTGGGACTCTGCGGAGCTGACCAAGCTTCGCATGATGGAGATTAAGAATGGACGCGTCGCCATGATGGCCATGGCCGGCTGGCTTTCGAACGAGAGCATCCCCGGCGCCCTCCCCGTGTGGCACCCTTGAATATCATTTAACATGCATCAGCATGCATCATGTTCCGTCGAATCCCAACATTAAGTGAGGCCCAGGCAGCTCCTTCTTACCATGAGTTGCAACGTCGCTCTGATGAGGCTTCAATGAAGTGGTGTTGGGAACCCTGTGTAGATTTTCGGGTCCTGGCATCCTTGATCCTTTTACTAGTAAGTTCTCACTGGGCAAATGGGCGTTCAACAGGTGACGATAAGCCAAACAGCGAATTCGCTCGGGATGTACATACAAAAAGTGTAACAGTTCAAACCAGTATTACAAGTGTAAACACACTTACAGAGGAAGACAATAATCCTTTCTACTCATTGAAAACAATCACACAACATGCCTATGCTCATTACGAATATTGTATGCCAAACTGAATGTGTACAATTCTGGGAAAGCTTCGTGGCATAACACCTTTTTCGCATGGTTCGCATAAGAGAATACCATCCGCATCGTGAACCCAATCGTTTCGAAGCCGCCAAAAAATGCACACGACCCCAACTCCTGTGCTCAAGAATTCGTCTTGATTGACCGCATGGTCTCCCTGACAAAAGTCATCAGACTTCCTTTTTCAGATCTCGTGGGTCCATCATGTGACGGCATCATTGACATCATCGACATTGTCAAGGATTTCACACGGCCCCACTTCACCATGTACACCACAGTTGATTGTATGCATTATCTCCCAGTCTTCCTCGAACTCATAATCATCTTCATATAATTCATCCTTGCAAATGGACTCGCCATATTCATCGTGGGAACATGTCTCAGGCTTGCGATGCTTACGGTAATCCAATCCACCTCCATCAGCATTCTGGACATCGTCGTGCTGAATCATTTCGAGTTCTGAAAGGCTTTCACCATCTTGGCTGGTGATCGATGACGGTGTCATATGCAAATTATATTCGTCGTAGTCCTCGTCGTATCTGATACTAGCATTGGTGCGTGAAAAGCGAAACGCGTTGTGCGTGACATTCCGAGAAATCATGAACTCATCATCAAAATGATTATAAGATGTGGGCTTCTCTTGGTCTATGCAGTCACCTGATTCATCATGACCATCATGTGTTTTCCCTGAGTAATGAGTTACCATTGATCGAAGACCAAACTTGCTGAAGCTCATGAGTCGTTTCGATTGTCCCGGTTGATGCCATACAGTACGTTTCACAACCACTTGCGCAGTCCCCTGCGAAAAGGCCGCCGTTCCTGCTCGTATGAGCTTGGCGAGGACACCGTTGCTAGACATGTTCGATCGTCTGATGACCCACTACTGGATTTTGATGTGGAATTGGAGAAGGACAAGATCATCATGTGGTCTGGACCAAGTCTGGACCATCGTGCTCGTGTAATCTAGCTGTGCAATACGATGTGCGCGAGAGAAATGAGAAGCGAACACCGTCCTCAGTCCTCACTCTGGATGATTTGGTTCCTTCGGCGTTGACACTACCTATGGTACGTTACCTACGGTTTGACACACCACGAAAGCGTGACGATAGGTAGCGCCTACCCCAGTCTAACCCCTCTTAGATAGGAATTCATATGGTCAGGTCAATTTATTACATAAAACGCGAGCCCCCCGTCGGGAGACGGAGGTCGACGCCATCCAATGACGCCAATGACGCCAATGACGCCAATGAGACTCCATCTCTCTACATATTCAGTATTGGTCACATTTTTGATATAGGATCAGGCGAGACTCGCCTACAAAACAAACACTTCCAGCAACCGAGGTAGCTTAGGAGGCTTCGAGAACATCGAGAGTTTGGCCGAGCGAGGTCCCCTGCACTTAGCTTTGTTGTTTCCGTATCCCCACCGTGATCATGGCTGCCGTCAGAAAATTCATCGTGAGGAAAATATGTTGCTGATCTGATGGTGTCCTTGCTCTGGACAAAAAATGACTTAACAAAACTCGTTGATATGTTTGGCTTGACCTGAAAAAATCATTGCCATGGAGATACTTGCATGAGATATAGCCCTCAAGCAGTGCATTGCAGGAAGAAATTCAGCCACCTACCTCTTCTACCCACTTTTAGTGAGAAAGAATGAAAAGTAACAGGGAGGAAATATGTTAGTCATATTTCACAGTAAACTTCACATTACAGTTCAAAGTTCATTCTACTGCGGAAAGAGCTAAGGACAAATTTCTCAGATCATCTCGTACCTTCCAATATGCCTCAAACTCAGTACCTGTATGGTCCAAAGCGATACGAATTGTTTCCTTGCAGAGAGGGCATTCTCGAGGAAGCCCTTTCCCCAAACATGTAGTGCAAACACATGTGTGTTCACACGGAAAGAAAGTTTTAGCACTTGGTCTACCCCGCCTTGGACAGCTCACACAAGGTGGTGGGTCTCTTTTGGTACGATTGCATAGTCGATACTTCTCCATTCGCTTGTACTCCTTGGACAGAAGAATGTAATCTTTGGTGTACGAAGTTATGTCATGAGTAGGCGACGAATGCTCATCAAGATCGTCTTCTGCTACTGTGCTACCTGAACCTGGCCCCGACTCATCTTGGAGATTGGCCTTAATTCCCATTAACGCAGAAATAGTGTCATCAAAATCACCACCATGCATGTAGGTTGCATGTTTTCCGTTCGTTCTCAGTCTTCTACGACCATCAGATGCTTTTTTTTGGTGGATTTCAAGCATAGAGTTCAAGGAATCCTTCGACTGTAGCGAATTTCTTCGGTGAATATCCAACAAATCTCGCTTGAGCGCAACCGTAGATTGTCTCTGTACCCGAGATAAACTTCGTGTTGGTTCTACTCGCTGATGCAGTTCACTTGGATCTGATATGCGCCTCAGCTCGTGTGCCAAATGTTTTGAATACGAACTAGGCAGACTAGACTTGGAGTGTGGCTGCGATGGTTTGATCGGCCTGATGGCTGTCGGAGCACATGTCGAAGGTGGTTTTGAACGGTTCCGAACAAAACTTGACCCTTGCCGACCTTGCAATGGATGAGTCCTGAGCCCTGGCTGCGACACATGGTATGGGTACTTCACAGACAGCGTAACCGGCGGGTCCATTTGATCACATCTTGCAAGTTAGTCACCCAGCTCGACTCTTGGCACGAAGCTGAGGTACGAAGGTAGTCAAAGGTTTGGTGGCATCAGCTCAACCTCAGCCTGTGCATCGCCCGCCTGCTCTAGAGCCACAGGGAAAATGAGTAAAAACACGAAAATAAAACTTCCACACGAGCTAAACTATGGCTGGTTTGTCACAGATGCACTGAGGAGCCCAGAGGCAGAGCCCAGAGGAGCCCATCCCGTCCAGCACTCGTCGAGTTTCAGCAAAGACGATGCTGCTCCAATACTTTCGCTCTAGCAAAGCCAATGAAGCAACGAATACCCAGGAGTCTCCGTCTCCGATGAAGCCCAAGGGCATCGGCGCGATGGGTGAAGATGCGGACAGAAAGGCTTTTTTGGCATATGCTCAACAGTCAGGTTTGCCTCAGCCATCCGAATGGCCCAAGGAGTCACCATTGCTTGTCGTATCATCACAACGAGCACGTGCTGTAGAGTATCATCTTCCATGCAGGGGTGAAGAAGGACCAAGTCTGACTGTGCTGCCAATGGACGGAAGCGCCGTTCGTTTCGACGGCCCCCTTTTTGAAGGAAAGCTGATATCACGCATAAGAGACACCCATCAAGAAGCAACTCTTGAGCACGGGAGTAGCATGCCCAACAAAGACTACTTCGCGAACAGGTCTCGGCAATATCAATGGTGAGGTCAAGCATGGTATTGCTTACACATTTACTTCTAGTTACATCTCACTCTCCTCCTCAGGGCCGTTCAAGGTAGATTCAAGAAACGAATGAGGTTTGATAAGATAGTGACTGGCCAACAGTTTGGGCGGCCGTTCCGAAATGCACCATCATCTCGCGTAGTCAAGCGAGGGCTTGATTTATTGAAGCATAAACTCCCAGAATCTTTTGATTGCGATTTATTTGCAGACGAACCTCGATTTGAGCACCCACTGCTGGCAGGGTGCCAACACTTCCGTATCGACCGCCCAGATGACGTTGACGGGCTGCCTGGCAGTCTTTTACATGGCATTGGGACTGACGGCAACATCATCGAAGACACCAGTCTCCTTGGCGACGAGGACATTCCACAAGATGGAGTTGCTCGCCGCAAGTACTTTGCAAAGAACTGCAACTTGGAGCGGCACTACTTTGAGCCCGATTTGATTTATACCTTTGATTTTTTTGCAAACTTCTTCTCTCCTGCACGGCATCGATTAGAGTTGACACCTTTCTTTTCAGTGGACCTGATACCCTATTTCAATGGATACCCACTCTTCATGTCGATGGCAAAAGAAAAAGATAGTCAAGAGTATTTATGGGCAACTGAAATGTGGCATAAGAGATTACTCAATTATGACGAGAACCCAGGGCGACTCGCTAGATTCTTCGCTGGAGCAGACGGAAAATCTGAAATAGAACACATCGCAGAGACTATCTGCGAGACCGTAGTTGAAGATGATTAACGAAAGTCGTAAAATTGTAATTGTCTTTCATGACTTATGGTCAGAGTCATAGACAGTGGACTGCGTTTATTGTACCCATTGATACCATCATGCAACAAACATCTTCTCCAGTTGAACTCGCATTTTCAACACATACTGCTGGAGTGCCATGTTTGACTACAATCACACCTTATCTGCCTCATCTCTGCGAGACATGCCATTTCCTCAAGGTAGATCATACCATGAGAGTCATTTCCTACCATAACTCATAAGGCATATTGTAGGTATTCGTAACTCAAGCAGAGCGATGATAGGTCTTATCGTACCAATAGTATTGTACAGTGTATGTCCCTCGCATGCTGATGTTCTTGATAGCCATTTGCAGCAAGGCAGGAAAAGAATGATCCATTGATCAAAATTTATCTTAGAGAAGTTATGTTGAATGTGCAACGTATGTGTGTGGTTTTGTACAATAGTAAAAGAAGCAACATCGCGCGCCCACGTTCGCAACACCAATTGATTCTACAGCAAAGATGACAGCAGGAGGAACCACTTATTCAGTGATGGCTTGCTCAAGCAAATACCCAAACGCAGTATCATCGTCGTCCTCCATTTGTTCGATCTGCTCGTGGTACAGATCCACTGGCATTTCGAACCCCTGGAAGAAGGTCTCAATGTCTTCTTCAATCGGTCTTGAGCTGTCCACGAGAGATCCCTCCTTGGCGAACGACTGGAAGCTCGATCGCCTCATGTGCGCCTGGAGCGACGGGCAGGAAAGAGGGCCATCCCAGTCCATATTGGAGGGCGAGAAACTGGGCAAGAGGGCTTCCTTCTCACTCTCAGAGTCAGACTCAGACACTACGGTGGACGACGAGTGAGCAAAGGCAGGCCTTTGATTCTTTGACGATGTAGACTGGATCTGTTTCTTTGAGCCGGTCCTGCTTGGCAATGCCGACGGGTCAAGGTAGTGGAAGGGCAGACCCTCGAAGAACACCACATCTTCGCTTGCCTTTTGCTGTCTCTTGGCACTGGCAATCTTTTGGGAGTGATCGTGGGATTCACGGAGGAGCTCGGCCCGTCTTTGGGCAAGGTTGAACACTGCCCCACTTTCTGCTGACTGAACCTTGGGAGGAGGGAGAGCAGGCATCGGCCCCGTCAACTCTGTGTTGGACACGGGTGGCAATGCATAGAAGTTTGGCTCGTTATCTGGGTTGGTGGGCAAGCGAACTCCAGTTCCCTTTACTCTCATTCTCTGAATTTCATATGCGAGGCTGACTTTGCCTCGCAGGAACATCTCGTGGTAGTATCCTCCTTTGTCGAGCCCAGACGTGAGCCTGTTGAATCCGTAAAGGTTGAGCTGCCTCTGGAAACTCGCCATCTTCGTCTGCTTGAAGTAGTGTGGCATGACGTGATTCACGAATTCCTTGGGCTTGTGAACAACAAAGCACCGGCCATGGGGTTGCCAGGAAACGACGTGCGCCAGGCCATCGGCCTCGATCCTGTCGAGCATGTCATGTAGCTTGACTGGGAAAGGGATGATGACACCTCCCTTGGCCTTGTGCTTGATCAGAGACGGATCGACAGTGGGGTCGGTTGAATGGTCGTGGTAGTGGTGTTGAACAACAAGGCCGTCATGATGGGGAAGATGGGGCGTCGAGGAAGAGCTCGACTTCTTGGACTTCTTGTTCAATTTGGTCGGTAGGACGGGCTTCAGGAGAGAAGAAGTCGACTGAGTCTCCGGCGCCGCTGATGCCGCCGCCTCCGTCGCCGAAGATGCCTTCGAAGCCGCCGTCGCCGCTGATGAAGTTGGCAACAGGTGGCTGGGAAGAACCGTCAAGGTCAAGCTCCGCCTGCGGGCGCCCGTATTGGAGATGCACATGGTTCAATATTCTAATCGAATTGATGATGGAGGCGAAGAGCTAATGCTTTCAAATCAATTGAGCTCTGGTTATCGTGTCAAACAAATAATGGAGTTCGGGTTCCGTAATCTCTTTTTTATGAGCTTTGCACGAACACCGGAGATAGATAGAGAGAGAGAGATGTGCCTGCCATCGATGCGTTGCATGGAGTACATGACATGATCCCGCAATTCAATCATGGCATCGCGTGAATGATGGATGGGCGATCGACCGACCGTGCATGCATGCACCTCGCTCTGCCCACACAAACAGATCCGCCCAAGGCAGGAAAAGCGTCCGGTTTCGCTCGATGATCATGCATTTTCATCTCTCTCTCTCTGGGTACCCATGCATGGTAGCGTGATGGTACCATAGGTACCTCTCTCTAGGTACGATATATATATGGTACCTACCTATGATCCCCGTCCAGTTCCCTGCTCCAGTTCGTGCTTGAGCACGGTGTCTCAAGGGTGACTTGGAACAGCATGGAAGGGCTACGCACTTCGTCGAAGACTCCATATATTGAACTTCAATGCGCATTTCTATTGCCCTCAAGAGAATCTATGCAGTATTTAGATTCACTTAAGTGGATGTGCATCTTATATCGTTGCATGCAGAGTTAGCTAGTTTGAATCACGGGGTAAATACTACATACCTACCTAATTTTGTACATACACGTCGAGCGAGCGAACCTACATACACATACCGACCATACAAAGGGATCGTACATAGGTACCTAAAACCACAATATTAAACTTTAAGAGAGAGTTCAAAGGCAATAGATGAGAGTGAATTACTCCTTCCGCCTCCGATTGTCCGCAAAAAATAAATCCTCTCCCAACCTCTCATGAGCATATCGAAATCTCCCTGCATGCACTTCCCTTGCTTGTGTGCAGCAAGATATGTACTATGGTACCATACTAACCAAATACATCATGGTGCGACGGGGACCTGCTGGGCAGCATGGTAGGACATGTGAGGGGTAGCCCAGTAGTAGGTATATATTGCATATTTAGCACTAAGTTACATATTAGTATTGTAGTGATGGCGACATTGGCATTGGGGCATGATCATTGATCATGCACAGCTAGCCATACAACTACAACTAGCTGCACAATACTAAAAATACCTGGTAGGTATGCAAGAAAAACATGAACATTACAGTTGAAGATATCTACAGTCTACAATACCATACAGAAGAGTATCATGCCTAGAGTGGTAGAGGTGTAACTTGGGTGTAACCAAGGTCAAGTCACTGTCACTGACCACCACGCAAAGATGAAGCAAAGAGTGCAATACACTGACACTGAACTCAATAGTGATAGGTTACCCAAACCCAAACCCTCCATCCATTAACAACAAGTTCTTCATGGAGGTAGCAACATCAACAATCTGAACCAGAACAAGAAATAACAATAAAATGATGTTCATGTTACCATACATCTGTATCTATGCACATATTGTTTTGTCTCACAATAGATAGCTGCAACCACAACTCTGATATCAAATAAGTAGAGATAGAGATTCACTGATCCATTCTCAATATTGTTGTGAAGTTTACAATTAAGAACTCTCTCCCATTTTAGTGTACCAATGGTCATGGATAAGAGAGACCCCATTGTATCACACAAACAACCTTCTTTGTATTTGTAAAAGTAAAATATGTATAAAACTTTGCAAAACTCTCCACTATCCAATATCAACATCAACCTCTGACATGATCGCAAATCACAGCTGCCACTAGCACAGACTACTGACTACTGACTATGCTGCTACCACTGTTTAAACACACTTCCATCCATTTAACAATCAACAACACATCCTAACAGTTTTAGCTTTTCTTTCAACATTTTAATATTCTCGGCCACTTCTGGATTTGATGTTTTGATGTTGAGGTGTATGACATTACTACTTAAAGTGTGGATTCTACAAGTATTTGTACACACGTACAAACTTTTGAATTGTGTACAATGTCAATGTCAATGTGCATGAGTGGCCCGTGTGGATGCAAAATTGGCAAAAGCATTTACAGGTACAGGGACACGAGCTAGCCTGTACATATGCATAATGATGAAGTGACAAATACAAATGGATTTTTAGTTGCTTTTGTGGTACATTTGAGTACATACCGCTCGGTTGCCCAAAAATATTGCTTTCATCCTTCTCCTTCTCACAATTCAAAATAAAGTTAAAATTGGTTTATGTTTATGTGCACTTCTTTGATGTATCTTAGGCGACCTGTTGCATGCAGTACATGTGTGCCTGCATTTGAAGTGATATGCATCTGCATCATGTTGTGTTCAAACATGGAAAAGCTCTCGCTACATACAACCTTGTTGCGCCAACTTGCACTTCCATGACCCTGTTTTTCAAGGGTACATAGTGTTCTAAAATCATTGTCATTGCACATGAGGAGTCTCATTTGATTGTGAAGGCCAAAGCACAATAAGCACACTGATCAACATCAAGATCAAGGGGACACCATATCATCAATCAATAGACAATCCTTTCAGCAACAACAACATGGATGTTGCCATAGATGTCGGGCCAAAACATGTTGCGGGGTTGGGCAGGGTGTATGATACACTTCTCCCCAGACCCAAATCCAGTTATGTAATCAACGAATGAGATTGCATGCATGAAAATGCAGATTATGTACGTACCTACTCGTCCCAAGGGAGGCTGGGGTTGCTTGGATGATATCAGGTACCTATGTACATATGGTATGGTACCAACGCAATATGTACAGTGTCATGCACAATATGATTGAGGCAGAGAATGTGATGACCTGTCTTCCATCAAAGCCATCATATCTGTGAATCGTGCCTGCAGCCCGAGAATACTAATTCCCAAGTTCATGATGACTGCTTGCAACTGGGCTTCGCGTTTTTACGCCCACATCAAAATAAAATTAAGTAATAATATCGCTAACATAATCTCAGAAGCGATATAGACTGTCATGACCAGTGTAATGACTGATTGATATTTGTCGCTGTTATGATATTACGCGAAGATTGCGCGAAGTGAGTTTTTTCAAGCAGGATGGGAAGCAAGATCACACAACACAGGCCTCAACCCACCTCAAACTCAAACTCCAACCTGAACATGCCGAAGCCCGACCCTCTCGCTCTGGCTCCTACCTCCAACACGAAGCACGAAGCACCGCATTGCAGAGACCGGGGCGGGACGCCGCTACGATACAGTTGCCATCAGAGCATCAGAAAACCCGATCTCCCACAAAAGAAGACTATTGATCACCCTCGTACTTGTACGATAACGGAACTCTGCCGAGCGGAGCCTTTGCCGCTGGAGGGTAGATACAATCCACAATCGATCGATGCAAAAGTACCAAGTACATCAAATGAGTAACAAGGAATGCGATGAAGAGAGCGGCGTGGCTTGCGACGCGTCGGAAAATACTCTTCCCACGTCATCTCAATTAGTCCCCTCACCTCTACCCCCACTACCAAAGGTGGAGCCACCTCTGCGTTATGAAACAGCAAACAGGTATACCCAGGTAGACTATCTAAAGGTTACACTGGGAGAGCAATCTTCTGATTGCAGTGCCATGAATGGCAGGCCACGTGATCACCATACAGCAATTAGAGCGAATGAAGAACAGTTACGGAAAAGGGATAAGCATCTGCTACCATCAGTTACGAAGTCGAGCGAAATGCTTTCACACAATCAGACACCCATATCAAACGTTACTTGCTTTCAACAGAGTAGGTCCCCTGCAGTTGTACCTTCCCGCAAGGGTTGGAAATCAAGTCAGCGTACTCGGTTGCTTGTTTTCATCAAAATCATACTGAAATGTCTGGATTACGAAGATCCTTCACTTCATCTGGAAGCCAAGCAAATAATCACTGATTGTACGCGAAAGAATAGACAGGGTATCCCTGGTTACGATTCTCTTGCAGATGCCATCACAAGTCAGCTACGAATGACTGTTGGTGAAGTTCACTGGTCGCGAGCCGAGGGCCTTATGGACCATTATTTGAAAACGAGGCCGGGCACTAGCGACTCAGGAATGACGATGTTGAAGCGTGCTGCTGTATGATCACCCCAAAGTGATATTGCATCATGAATCATGAAGCCTTCAGTTATTTCAAGTCTTGCACCATGTCATTCGGATACATATTTTCCTGTGTTAAATTGAATCCTTTAAGTACTTCGCTTAACAATCCCCATCAATTTTAATAAATGCATGTTGATCTAGACATACGAGCTCACTGGGCTCTAAGATCCTCATCTTAACATAAATAGGCAGGGTGAATATCTCAACAGTTTAGGACCCTAGACCAACTCTGACATGAGTTGACACAACGTGCTCTCTTTATTCTCGCTCAGATCCGCGTATGTTCCCTGCTCCACAACCTTTCCTTCTTCCAGGACTACAATCAAGTCAGCAATTTGCAAGGAAGAGGAACGATGCGTGATGAGCAAAAGTCCCCTAGACTGGCCATCTTCTCCATCCCGACACGCATTGACAGCATCCGTCACAGCGCTCTCGCCCTCTGCATCAAGCGCACTTGTTGGTTCATCAAGTATCAAGACACATGGATCAGAGAGTAATGCACGTGCCAGCGCAAGGCGTTGGCGTTGGCCACCAGACAACCGCATGCCATTTCTCCCTACACGGAAGTTCACACCGTCCTCCAACTTGGATATGAAATCATCGCAGTTGGCAATTGAGAGGGCCTTTTCAATGTCTTCGTCAGAAGATTCGGGGTTTGAGTAGGCAACATTTTCCTTGATAGTGGTATCAAAGAGAGCAGGGTGCTGAGGGACCACTTGAATCAATGATGTTTGAGATCGCCTGTCCAACTCATTAAAATTGAAACCTCCTGGTTGCAAAGTTATTTTCCCAGATTGGGGAGCATACAAACCTGCAATTACCGAGGAGAGCGTGGTCTTCCCACTTCCATTCTTCCCAACAAGTGCAATGACTTTTCCACGTCCAAGCTTGAGAGAAACATCATTGAGAACTTGTCTATCGGGAGCGTTTTTGTATGAAAATGATACATTGTCAAGAGATATCGATGTCACCGAGTCAGCTTTGGAGCATGCAGTTTGTGAATTGACATCCTCGCTTGCTTTTTTGTCTGGCGAACCATCCATCAGACTGTACACCCTATCTGCACTGACAAGGCCCTGCGTTGATTCTCCAAGTGCCTTAAAAATCCCACTAGTCCCCAGACCCAAAAGGAAAGAGTATGTTGCAAAGCTGGTCAATCCTCCACTTGTCATTCGCCCATTTGCAACAGCTTTTCCACCAGCATTGAATACCATGTAAAGTGCACCTCCAGAAGCAGCAAACACTGTGCCACGAAGAAGTGTGAGTGAGGTAACAACCCAGAAATGAATAATGACAAAACGGAACTCATGCAGACTTACTGAACCCCATGAATGCTCCCTTAGCTGAGCTCACTTGCCGTCCTAGTTTGACACATTCCTCCTGCAATTGGACATACTTCTCAACCTCATCCTTCTCTCGATTGGAAAGCTTAACTGTTTCAATGTTCGAGATTCTCTCCTCGGCAAATGCAGCCGCCTGTTCTGCGCATTCCCTTTGCCTCGTTGTCGCTTTCTTCACAAATTTGTTGAGAACGACCGCCGCTGCTCCTACCACTGGGACAACGCTTACAGAAATGCCGAAAAGTGTTGGATTGAGTGAAATCATGTGATACGTGGCAAACGCGCAGGAACTGCAACTCCTCAAAATGTTTGCAAAAGTGGTAGTGACAGTCTCAGATGCTTTGTTGACATCCTCAGTAAGCACTGTTCCGATGGCTCCAGGAGATGTTGATGCAGGTTCTTTTGGATTGCCTCCCTCTTTCGATGATTCTTTCTCCTCCTCTTCCGCAGCTTTGCCCGCCTTTTTAGAAGCTGCAACTCCACCGGAGACAAACCACTCCATATCCCGATCCATGAGTACGGCACTGAAAAGTTTGGTACGCAGCCTCTTAGCAATGTTGTCCTGAGCTCGATTGAGCATCGTCGTGCGCAAGAACGATGCAAATCCACCACCTATAACCACAACGGCAAGAGCTTTGGATGAATCATTGGCCGTGCATGTTTGGTCAACACAGCATGTCATGGCGTTCATGGACGAGCCTTTTTCGTCGAGCAACTTGCCGAGGAGTTTTGGGAGAGCTATGCAAAAACGACGACATTAGTTAGACAGAACGAAATCAAGAAGTGGTCATTACATCAGTTCGCAACAAAGACCATATGGTCTGGGACCTCCTCGCCCCACATGCGACCTACCTTGATTAGAGAGGGCCGACGCCATCATTGCAAGAGTACCTATCGTCAGAGGCCGCATCTCCTTCCTCGCCTCAGCGTTCAGCCGGTCTTTCACCTCTTTCTTGCGTGACTTTTCCAGAGCGGGCTTTGCTCCCTTGGAACTTGCGCCATCGCCTCCGTTGGTCTTGTCTTTGGACCTCATCTCAGAGTCTACTCTTGCTCGTTTCCGTTTCGGGCCGAAGAAACGGTCGATCAATGACGAACTCTTTCGCTTGGACTGTTTGCTACTAGTGGCACCCTCTGGCTTACTCTTGTGCTCAGAGGATAAAACATCGCTCGTTTCTTCAGCAAAGACGACCACGACGATTATGACAACAACGGTCGTCAAGTTGGAGCCGATGAGTGGATATGGAATAATAATAATGGGGCGCTAGTACGATACTGTGGACGGGTGGTCGGTGGTCGAGGCGCAGCGCGGTCGGCTTGTCGCAGTCGCAACGCGCGGCAGCGAAGCGCGGCGGCGGCACGAGGAATAAACGATGGGGTGTTAGAATTCCACTATTGAGTTGTACTCATCAACAATTCATACAGAGGTGATAAAACGTAGATCACACTCCCAATTCAAACAGGTAAAAAAATTCCCTCCTTGGATCGCAACAGGCAGCACCGCAGGTGGCTGGGACCAACTTTTTGGGCGCCAGGTAACGTAGGTATGTACGATAACGTACCATAGATAGTCGTCATCCATGTCGATTTGATCTGGACCACATCCACATCACAATATTCGGACGCAGCAGCTGACCTCCACCTCTAGTGCAAAATCTTATTTTAGATTAGAGGGAAGGTTGGAGAAGTGCCATTTTTTGGGGAGAATGCATTGCTCCGGCTTGGAGAAGCAAGAGAGAGTCCCCTTAACTGTGTCTCAAGATTTTTGAAAATCATAGCTTGTGAAAAATTTAGGGCAATCAGAGAGTTACTGGTGGTGTGGTAACGCTTTACATACTCTCAGAGTTGACCTAGGTAACGGGAGTCTATGGAAACGGGACGACTGATCTGACGGACAAACATACATACATAGATTCATTGACCCCTGCCCAGCAGCTCTACTCGCGCAAAAAAGGCGGGAAGGGTTCCACGTGGAGCTCTACTGCGAGCGGAGGTCGAACACAATACATACCACTCTACCTAGCACCACAAGAATAAGGTCATTGATGGGACCTTTGCATATCTAGAGACGTAGACAGGCCCCTAAAACTCCTCTCATCACTACAACTACCGCTACCTGTGTAAACCAAGGTTGCTGTCTTCGATGCAGGGTGCTGAAAAGTTCATATTTTGTAATTGTATGCAAATGTGGTTAGAGTATCAATTTACCTCCGTCAGATCCAGATACATAAAACATTGCCATTCTCACTATCACTATACCTGACTGCCACTACCAGTGCAGCGCGGACTAATTTTGGTTTTGGAGCAGTTAGTTCTAGAGTCTTATTTTTGCACAGCCAGATTAAACATACCTAGCAATAGCACTCTTCTCACCACAACTACCGCTGGTACCACTGCCACCATCACATCTCACCTGCCAATTGCCAACTGCTAACTACAATCTACATCATGATCATGCTAAATTGCCATGATAACATACCACTAAGGCTAAGGAAAAAGTGAGTTGCAGATTAACTCTGTATGGTAATAGGGGCATGATAATGATATACAATATGATAATGATAGTTTGTTTGGAACATGCACTGTTACAGTGACATTTTGAAAATCCATCTTTATGTCACATTTTTTGGCCCATGGCTGTATTTGGCAGGAAAATATTTCCCACCCAAACAGCTTAGGTCTAGGTTTTTTGAGCCTAGACTCTAGGGTAAAAAAATGGACTTATGGAGGTTTTGGTTCTAGTGTTAGTTTTACTACAAACTAACTAGGTGTTATTTCTAGGTGGATCACACTTGTACCAGACACGTTTAAAATCACATACACCTTTCTTTTACATGACGGTCGACTCAGAGCTTTTTTGTACACAAAACACGTCTGCTGACCCAACTTCTCCCTGTATTTTAGCCCGCCCCGATTGCAACACATCGTCCAACTCGTCGTAAAGAGTAGGAGAGTTAGAGTTAGAGTAGTACTAGTAGTAGTACACTTCCCCTAGAGTCGACGTGCCCCGATCTAGTCATCCTGAGGGAGGGGGGAGAAATAGGTCAATCGATATGCATCAAGATGCATTGATATCATGAAATTTCTTGACCTAATTTGTATTTGTACACCTAGGAGAGAGATGTATGAGGAGGTATCATATCACGTAGATAAAGAGCAGTGCAGCACACACAATCACAAACACAAACACAAACACAAGCACAAGCACAAGCACAAGCACAAGCACAAGCACAAGCACAAGCACAAGC
>JALLBE010000059.1:0-27856 GCA_036939795.1 Thalassiosira mediterranea
ATGGCTATGGCTATGGCTATGGCTATGGCTATGGCTATGGCTATGGCTATGGCTAAATGCGCGCCACAGGGGCTACACTATGACTATGAATTGCTTGTCCGCAATCATGATATCCTTGGCTGGCAAAACTTTGTCGAGGGTAGGTATTGTTCCCTGTGGGTCCAGCTTCAGAGACAGTATTTGGTCAACAGAGATACATATCGTACGGCGGAAACCTGGGCGTCTGGTCTCATTGAGCAGCTCCTTCGCATTACACATCGCCAATGGCTTTTGCGCAACTCACTTCTGCATTACGTGCTTCCCGATGGTCGCACATTTGTTGAACATGAGGCATAGTCATAGTTTTGGTTACAAAGTCACAAAATGAAAACTGTTTATTTTTATTTTGAAGTTTTTGAATTTGAAAGCACAATGGAGGCTAGCAATCGTGGACGCGTGCACTAGCTTTCTCTAACCGGTTCTCAACTGTGCAATAGTCGCTGGTACCTACTGAAGCTGAAGATATGATATGGCTATAGTTGGTGTGATACAAATTAGCCTCACGAAATATCTTGAGGCACCCTTGTACGCCTCTTTTGTGACAAAGTGATCACAATTGTTCAAAGGCAAAGATCACTGAAGTCAACTGAAACTGAAACCGAAGCTGAAGATTTCTGAAGATCATCACAGAACACCATCGTTGAAGATGAAGATTACTGCCGAAGATCACACCAAAGACCACACCAAAAAGATCACAGAAACAGAAGCTGACTGTGAGGGTCAAGATACTGCGATTTTGTAGCAACAATGTTTTTTCACAACCACAACCAAAACATTGGAAAGAGTTGAAGTTACTGACCAGTGCAGACACTCTGTTGAATCAATAAATTGAACTACAGTGAATAACTGTAGATCTGAGGTTGAGCTTTATTTCTTCATTTACAATTATCATAATCATAATAACATCTGGCGCACGGCGTGCTGCGGCATGACACACATTATGTTAACGATCGAGCTCATCGATGGGAAGCAGTTGCCGAAGGGGATTGTCCCCTCGTTCAAGGAGTGCCAAGGAGCGACCGTTGCCCTCCTCCTATGGATGCTGCAGACGTATTTCCTGATGGGGCGGTGCATTGTTCTGGATTCGGTTTCTTATTTGCTGGCGTTGGTTCCCGGCCAGGCGATGGAGGATCATTTTCGCCAGCCGGGGAAGCGGGTGGGGGGCGTCGGCATAATCCAGGGCGTGCTCGACGGGCACATCTACAACCTGTGGGCGATGAAGGAGTTGGGATAGTACCGCAAGGTTTTTTCGGTCACATCTATCTGAGCCTACGTCTCTCACATAAATTTCACGGTACTCAAGTTCGAATTTTGCGTTAAGCTTTTTGAAGTAACCAAAAATCAGTTTGAAAGACATCCATTTTTTAAAAATATTGAGAGTACTGCACTTTTTCACTAGTACCGGTGCTACCTTTTTTAGACCTCTAACTGATACTTGAAGATTTAGGAAAGATAAATCAACGGCGATGCACGAGTCACGATGTCACACTAGAGTACATATGCGTTAGATACTTATGCCAGTCATTTTTTAGTGCCGTACCAACAGAGATAGGCGCAAAAATAGAATTCTCAGAACACTCTGGTGCATGCAATGCAAGCAAAGCAGGGCTGGCGATCGAGGATCGAGGGAGCGACTGAGCGAGAGCAAGTGAAGACAGCGAGGCACGTCGTGACTTTGGAACCTTTGGTGGAACTTCTGTGCGTGCGTTCGCGCGTGTTGACCGCCCGACGACCGAACTTTTGACTGCATGATGCATCCAAGAGCGAAAGCGGTCGCAGCGGCCGTGCTCATCGAACACTCCTCGCGCCCAAGTCTGAACGCGCACCGCTCGCTGGCACCACTGTTTGGATGATGATGGCATCCCAAAGTTCGGGTAGCAACGAACTCGTGGGTGACTCCAACAAAAATACCGACGATAAGAAAATAACCGACATGGATAAACCAGCAAGCGGTGGGGGGGGCGCCCCAGCGGCGCGGCGGCCGTCGAGGCGGACCAGGGCTATGCCGGGCGCGGCGTTGAGTAATTCCCTCAGAGCGGATCGACGCTCTGGGCTAGCGGCAACCAAAGGAAGATTGAGCGTGAGCTTCAGTGATACGAAAGGCCTTAGTGCATCAGAAATTGGGGAAATATTATCGGGATTTCCATCTGGGCCAGGGGAGGATGAGCCCGAGCAGTCGATGGAAGACCTACTCGGGGTAGGCAACAAGGGAAAAGCCGGTACCAACAGAAGGCTAAGCCTTGCGACCATTCAATCGCAAAGGTCTGTGACTTTCAACGTGGATCCAAAGGATTTAGAGGATGATGATGATTAAGACTCTAAGATGTGGTGTAGGTGCAGGTGAAGTGCGATGTCAGCTGTTGGGAAGGTTGTACAGCTTGGTGGTGTTCAACAAATTCGCCTCACACCCCATTTTGATCCAAATGGACGAGTTGTATTTTTGCCCAGGGGAATTTGCTAACAGGCTTGCATGTGAAATGGAAAATGAACAGACATGACACTGGGTGAAAGAAAAATTGGGGGATTATCTGTTGCTGTGGAGAGATGGTTTTCTTTGTGAGGATTTCAAATTTAAATTCATAATGCCATATATTCAATCGAAAAGTTGATTTTTTGTATGGGCTACAAACCATTGGTTGAGTATAATTGAAGGTAGAACTGGGGATAATAGGCTACGAACCTGAGCAGAGTGGTCGCTATACACGTGGGGCATCAATGTGGTAAAATATGTGGGGCTGGGTTGTGTATGCCTCATCACAGGCACATCTCGTGGTACAAGTCTCTCTATCTTACACCCATTTCTACTGGGGAGCAAAGCTTATCCATGAATTCTCCTCCAATTCCCATTTCACACATGAATTGCCTCGACAACGCGAAGAAAAACTCCACTGAAAATATCGGGACAAATAATATCAATAGCCCCAACAAAACTAGCTTGTTCTCCCGCTTGTTGAAAATTGGCCGAGGCCCCTCACTTTCATTCTTTTTTTGTCGAATCTTTGTGTTGTAAAGAATATAATTCTCCTCTCTGCTCACGTCCATCCAGCTGTCTTCATTGAATATCTTCCCACTCATATCCCTGCCTGACTCGTCACTTTCACTGTTTTTCTTGCTTGTTTGGGATGGCCAAGATATAAAACTCGTTGAAGAAGATTGACCATTAAGGAACGACCAGCCGAACGCCAAGATAAATGCAAGAGCAGTCCCGATGAGAAGATCTGAAGTACTAAGCACGCCGTCAGCGCCCGAGCTATCAGCGATGATGATGCTGTCCAAGGTTTCTACCAACTGATCATTTGGGATCGCAGCAAAAGAAAGTCGTGTGCTTGCGCCAGGCCCAGTGGTTTGTCTGCTTCCAAACGAATGATTCGTTGTACGTGTAGAACGCTGCCTCGAAGTTGAATGGAGGAACGCCATGGCAGCAGAAGCAGATCGAAGTATCGCCATGGTTCCAACGGAGCGGTCCCGAAGCCCCTTCACGAGCACTGTCGCGACTGCTTTGTTTGACCGACCGCGCTGCAACGCCAAACTATGAAATTGAGCCGGAGATGGGAGATAGATGTGCAAAAGATGGGGAGAGAAAACTGAATCATCGCGAGTGCCTGCGAGTTGCGAGTGCAAGTACCTAGCTGCAAGTAGCAAGAGGCAAGCAAGAGGCAGTGAGAGCGCGCGACGAGCTGTTATCATGAATTGAAATATTCGTAAGCGTCTGAATTAGACATTGTATTATTGTACTGTTGCATCACAGTCATTTTGCATAAAAAACAAAGAGGAAGAGTGGGAAGCACATGTAAATTCAATACAAAAGACAAAACAATCGAGATTAAATTATGATGATAAAAACTTCAGCCGACGGCCGACGGCCAAGCGGCCGTTGCTTTTATTTGACATTTGACATCGACCATTATTGACGGCGCATCGTCCGTCGGCTGCACCATCTTGCTCTATCTCGATGCATCGTTCCTACAACGCGAATCCTCTGGCCTCAACGTGGTGAAAGGCTGGGCGTCGAAGGAGATCGGTGGGAGGCCTCGCGGTATGCTACGCCCGATCCATCCTGCGAGCGACAACTTGCAACGGTAGGTCGATGTCATTGCATGCTGGCAGCCCTAATGCATTTGGAGGCGAGAAGTCCGAAACAATCATTCTCGATGGCTTCGAGGAGGCGGCCGATCGAGCTCCTGCCCATCTTCCTGCTCATCGTTTCGCTCGTATCGATTTACCAGCAAGAAACTTTGATAGATCTTCACCTGTCGAGCAATGATAATGACTTACACATTCGGGGCTTCGTGGAGGCAGGTGGATCCGCGCAGATTCTCTTGAAGGCGGCGCAAGCGCGGCGACCCATCTTCGATGGCGAGATCGATCACGACGTGGAACGCGCGAGGTGCGCACGATACAATTTGGGGTACACCCCCAAACTCACACGTCGCAGGATATTCTGGGGAGCAGCCATCGCCGACGACTCGTGGAGCGTCATAGCCGCCCAGGCCATCGAAACCTACGGAATAATGCACACGGTTGCCTTCGTGGAATCGAACAGGACGATCTCTTCCCGCCCCAGACCGTTGCGCTTCGGAGAATCTTCGAGGAACAGGAGGATCTTGACGGAGACGGGGATATTTGGGCCGGATGCACTGGTTTCGGTCGACTATTACGTCAATGAGGATACGGAAGACGAATCAAGTCTTGTGGGATTGGAGCGCGAGCATGCCCAGAGGTCGTTGATCCTCGAGCGATGGAAGAAGAATGGCATGACGAAAGATGACGTTGGCTACCTTTCTGATACTGACGAGACATTCACCCGAGATTTCCTCAGGGCAATGCAGGTGTGCGACGTTCCACAGTTTGTGTCAGATGGGAAGCACGGACACAACAGATGCGCTGCGCCGAAGGTGTATGGCTTGGTGACCATATTCGAGGGCAGCCCACAATGCGTATCGTCGGAGGAGATATATCATCCGGCGTTGATGATTGGGGAGTGCATAGATGGAATTGGGGATTCATCAGTGCACCCCACACCAATGCGCTTCCAAGACGTTGGAACAAACTGGCGGCATCAGAACTATACCTACAACACTTACTACTCTGCTCTGCACGACAAAGAAAATCCACCTCCGCCAAAAAGTCTCCCCGAGGATGTTTACTTTCCCTTGTGGAATGCTGCTGACTACCGTCGACACCCTGGGGGTTTCTTCTATGGTGACGACAATCTTCCGATTTATGTCGGCTACCACATTCACAACTTTTTTGATGACATTTCAGTGATGAGGAAAAAGTATCTCACGTACGGGCATGAAATAGAAGATGCCCTGACGAGACCATTGGAAGAGATGAATAGAGAGGTCAATTTGATGGTACGGTGCGCTAAGAATAATAACACATTCGAATTGGAGGGTTCCGTGATGAACAAGTACAAGTCGCATGAGGAGAGGAAGAAGCATCCCATCGCGATGAGGAAGGGCGGGCTCGACTTCTTACGTCAAGCAAACCATGGAAACGAAACTGGCGGGGCGATACCGTTGGCATTTCGGATAGGAGACTATGTGACTGATAGGCAAAGCGAGTTTCTGAGAATGATGAAGAGAGACGAGAGAGAACGACTTCGCGCTATTTCGAAGCTCTCGCGCGAGAAGCAGTGAAATGTCTAAACGGAGCTGTATTGCTATCGACAATGATTTGGGTAGCAGTTTATCACCTGATTCTGTTTCTCTATCGTAGGCCTCTGCAACAGTGTGCATCACAGTTGGTACAACTCAGGCAGACTCCTAGCGCTGGATAATGTTGCATATTGACTCTAAGTGCTGCTATGCTAAGATTTCTTCCATCAGGAATATGTGACAACATTTTTATTGACACTATCGGCACTAATTCTCGTTCTAGAACCTCAAGGCATGAAACGAGTGATCTCATCTAATGCATGATATCTTCAGCACATTGTACAGTGCATTGGGGTTGGCTGAACCAGGAACCTGCGCTCTGTATCTAATACTTGCACAGTGATGCCCTAGAGATGAGGAATAGAAAATTGGCTCAGAGAATCAAACACTTGACTAAATAGCAAATAATCTACACACTTCACCACACAGATCATCGCAGGCGAAGGAATCAGAAGAAACTGTTGTGGAGACCGCCAGTATACTTCTCAATGGTCGCATTCAGCGCCACGGCGGCATGGATTTCTGGCGGCACGGAATTGAACACGTTGTAAGATCCATACTCCTGATTTCCGTGGTAGTAGTTCCCACCCCCTCCACCGCCGGAAGCTCTGCCGATCGTATTCCTATTCTGTATGCGACGCAGCACCTTCGAGATGTGATACCAGTTCCCGCTCTGGTAATCGCCGTTCGGTCTGGATAGCACATCGGTGATGCTGAGGCGATCCTCGATCCGTCCTTGCACATTCAGAGGACCGAGGAGCCTTGGGCGGCGCTTCGGGATGAGAGGCCTGATATTCGTTTCAACTGTAGAGCCATTGTTGCTATGGATAGAATCCTGCTCATCCTCATCTTCCACAGTGACATAGTTTTGCAATACACCCAGGAGACACTCGCGTACTTCGGCTAATTTCTGTTCTTGCTCTATTTGAACCTTGGTAGGCATGGGGCAGAAGGGATTTCTGGTAGGTTTCATTGGCATCGCGAGGACAATAGCTCCAACGTCAAAATGTCCAATGTGCTGTGATATTGTGAAAGATGAATCGGAGTGGTCAGTTCGTTTTGATCAAAAAAATGGCAGTGGATGTTGGGGACGCCGAAAGCGCAACATCCTCATCAAACGAGAGGTGCAGAATTATCATCGTTCCCAATGATATCGGTGTTTTCATCAAAAGGATATGCTACTGGTAGAAGACATCCCTTTCAAGTTTATAAACACCTGCTTCCCTCCATCACAGCGAAATACTGTCTGCTATTGACTCAAGCATACACACTTCTTACCTGAAGAAAATCACTTCGAAAGTAGGGTAGGTTGGTATGGAATATTGGTGAAGACCCGAGGTTGTGTGCTGAAAGCGAGTGATTGTAGAATGAGTGTGCTATAGGCCACATTGCGCAAGTTGCCCCCCAAAACAGTAAATCAGCTCGTCATACTCACAATCACACCGAAACGTGGGCACGATCTCCGCCGTGAAACGTCGCCTCAGAGCCTCGTCCCCATCCCCATCCCCGCCCAGCCGGACGGGCACCGCGTGCGTCAGGTACGGATCGCTCACGGCCACCCCTATCGCGAATCGTTCCCCGTACCTGTACTTCGCCACCTTCAGTGGCTGCGTGCTCGTGATCTTCCGAGAGGCATCGCGAAAGTCCGATCGAAAGTTGAGGTCGATGGTCCCCTCCCTTTCCGGGGGGTGGAAGGAGTCCCCGCCGGACCAGGAGACGCGACCCCGGCCGAGGGGGACGGGACAGAGGCAGACGATGCGCTTGAGGGGCGACACCTTGGAGAGGAGGGTGCGCTCGTCGAGTATGCGCGGAGCGGGAGGAGGAGGGGCGGAGGAGGAGGAGGCCGTCTTGGCCGAGGACGACGAGGGCGGGTTATTGGTGTTCGCCGTGCTCGACAGGGATCGGACGAGGATCGTCGAGAGGGAGCGTCCTCGGCCGACGACGCCCCCGCGAGAATTGGCCATCACCATCATGTTTGTTCGTTCGTAGAAATGCCAGACCTTCGACTGCGCGGCGAGACGGATCAATCCCAAGCCCAACCGAAGACGCTCTCGACGCGATATTGATCCTCTTCCCTTCCGGGGCAGTCGATGTGCTTACCGCCGTCGATGAAAGAGCAAGAAGGTGGACGCTGCCGCTTTTTATGGGTCGATGGGAACACTTCTCGTGGGCCGTTTTGCGATCGCCATCGTCGCCAGTCGATGGGAATGACAGAGCCATCAAAGTTCTGTTGCAATTCTCATATCTTCTTACAGGAACGGTTGGGGGTTACGCAATATAATAGTAATATTAATCGAAAAGAATGAGATTTTACATAAATAGCTCGTGACCCATTGTTTTTCCTCTTACCCGTTCAGATTCCTAAATGAAATGTAGGAATTAGTACGACGACCCGTTGAACCAGATGTCGGAACCTCCTTCCACCTGTCCTGCCAGCTGCCACAATGTCCCCGTTAACTGCCTTTATTCTGCCACCTTGGATCGGAAATCGGTCCTTTTCGGGGATCAAGCGGGGAAGGACGATGCCCGAATCATGCCCCATCATCTCACAACATAGTAGGTACACGGCGTCGCCAGTCGCCAGTCGCCACGCGTCCGTGGCTTGGTACATACCAAGAGGTGGCAGGTATTGTTGCACTTGGTAGAGGGGGGTGAGCACATCGATGGAAATCATGGCGACGGACGCGTCATCGCCCTGCAGGGCCATCGCCCTGGCGGCGCTGGTCGCGGCGGTCTTCCTCCTAGTACGCCCGTCCGCGGCGTTCGCGCCGCCCCCCCTCCCTTTCCTCGGTCGACGGTCGAGATCCGTCCTCTCCGCATCCTCCTCGTCGTCGTCGTCGTCGTCGTCGTCGAAATCGTACGACATAATAATCGTCGGGGGCGGATCGGCGGGACTCACAGCCGCCAAGTTCGCCTCCACCTTCGGCAAATCTTCCGCCATAATCGAATCCGCCAAGGTGGGGGGAGACTGCACGTGGACGGGATGCGTCCCCTCCAAGACCATGCTCGCGGCCGCCAAGAGGGCGTGGACTTGGAGAAAGATGAGCGAGAGGTACGCCGGTGGCGGCGGTGGAGGTGGCGGCGGCGGCGGGGAAGCGGAAGTGGACGATGCGAGCCTGCGAAGGATGCTGATCGATGTGAAGGATGAGATCGATGGTAATAGGGTGCGGATATACGAGGAAGATGATAGCCCCGAAGTCTTGAGGAAGCTGGGCATCGATTTGTTCGAGGGACGCGCGCGCCTCGTGGACGATCGTACGGTGGACGTCACGATGGCGGGGGATGGATCGATCCGACGGCTCGATGCCAAGTACGGCATCGTGCTGGCGACGGGGGCGACGATACGGGATCCATCGGGAGATATATCGGGGCTGGACTCGGTGCCGTACTGGACGTACGAGAACGTGTGGGACGAGTTCTTCCGTGCGGCGAAAGACGGACGCAAGGCCATATCGGAGCGGAGGTTGATCGTGGTGGGGGGAGGGCCGATCGGGTGCGAGCTCTCCCAGGCCATTTCGCGCCTGGGGTGTGGGGTGACGCTGGTGTCGAGATCTCCGCGATTGCTCCCGAAGGGGGAGGAGGAGGCTTCATTGGAATTGCGGAAAGTGTTGGAGGGAGAGGGAGTATCGGTCATCTGCGACGAGAAGGTCATTTCAGTTTCCGGCAAAAGTGAGGGCGGCGCAGGGACTATAGAAGCGACGTTGACGTCGGGGGAAATGGTCATGGGCGATCACATCCTCGTGGCGACGGGGAGGATACCAAACACACAGAACATGGGCCTGGAAGACGTGGGAATACAAATCAATCCAACAACCGGTGGGATAGAGGTGAACGAGAAGCTGGAAACTGCCGCCAAAGGAGTATTCGCCGCCGGCGATTGCACGGGGGACAGGCAGTTCACGCACTACGCGGGATATCAGGGCGCCATCGCCGCGCGGAACGTATTGCTCCCCCTGAAGGACCCGGGGGTGTTGGATGGCGTCATATCCACGACCTTCACCGATCCGGAGGTGGCATCGTTCGGACCCACGGAGGAGGAATGCGTCGCACAGTACGGTGAGGGTGTGGTCATGACGTCATATCGACCGCTGTCGAGGGTGGACAGGGCGATATGCGAGGGTACCGACTCGCACGGGTTCGTGAAGATATTGTACCACGGAAAGACGAAGAGGGTATTGGGTGCCACGATCGTGGCGCCCACGGCGGGCGAGATGATATCGGAGCTCGCCGTGGCGAGGGACGCGGGGCTATCGTTCGACAAGCTGTCGACCGTGATGCATTCGTGAGTTTTTGTGTGCTTTGTTGTTGGACCGCTTCCTCTTTCACAATAAAGTTGACTGAGCGTTGCCTTTCGTCGATGGATCGTCCTTGCTCCATTCTGGATCGCCAATGCACCTTTAGATATCCCAGTTACAGCATTGCCATTCAGCAGATGGCGGCGGATGTCTACTACGATAAATTGAAAAAGAGCAAGGGTTTGTATGACATCTTGAAGAAGGTCGGGCTCTAAAGAGGCGGAGGTTGCATGCCCTTTGCCCTTGGAAGTAAACAGTGATAACATTTATCATGAACTGCTGCAATGATACTGACATGCTTCTGGTGCTTCTGGAGACTTGGAACGAAGCCACTCTAAAACATAATATGGAATGAGTTCGCAGTCTATTTCATTCACATATATATTTTACTTTGATATATTTCGTACGTGCCACGTTAATACAAATCCATTCATGCGAGATCCACTCTTTTTTGAGATAAAGCTTGAACTGAGCTGTATTCCACGTATCCAATGAAAAATGAACAATGACTCAACAGTTTCTGATGGTATTGCTTCCATGATATGCCGAGGGCCGCCTAAGGGCATACTTAAGAATCTGTTCACAATTTATTCATGCAAGATTCCCTTTCATAATGACAATACTTAGATGTACGAGTGGGTAGAGCTCTTCACGAGATATGCTTCAAGGAGTGCGACTTGGATCAAGTCTGCTAGATTTTTGTGTGCAAGCTACGTATTCTGAGCTGTGCACGCCTGGGTGGATATAGTAGGGGGTGTGAGGAGTTGCAAGCCACATGCTGCACATAAAATCGAGGGCACTTATTCGTAGGCACCACTAGCACTTGGAAGACAGCATCATGGACACCAACACCGACAAGAACAACCGCGCCAAGCGTCTCAGGACTGCGACTTACGAATCCTCCAATATCACGAGTATACTTGACCTCGACGACGACCCCCTTTGCCCCATACTGTGCACGATTGCCGAGTACCTGCCCAAGACGTCGCGGGCTTTGTTAGCCGTAGCATTGACGGCTCCGCCATCTTCATGGAGGGAGCACGGTTGGGATAAGTGCAAACCGAGCGAAGCGAGCAAGGCCATCATCTCGTCCGTGAAACCCTCCTCTTCTCTTTCTTCTAGCTTGATCGAGCGCACACATGTTGAAAACTTACACCCAGAGGTTCTAGATGCCAAACCGGGGGCTCGAAATCTTTGTACTGCGTACCTGCGTCGGTATTATGGTGCGCAATGGGAGGAACTCAATTTCATTGACCTTGAGAAGCCATTGGCCAAGAAGTTGACCGATGATGACTTAGGAGCCATTCTGGTTTGCATCGATGCAAAATCTTGCCTACAAAGGATAAAACTGACCAACTGTGTGAGTGTAGTCGGTCATGGATTGGCTCCGCTTCTATCCTCCACGACGATGGCAAGAATTGATTTGAGCACAACAGAATACCTCTACAGAATTGTCTGAAGAAGTGGTGTTCCCTATAATCCAAAGTATCCTTGACGTTGATGGGAGCTCGCTTAAACGCCTGAGGATGCCCAAGGAAGATAACTGTGTATCAACGTGAATGTCAGAGCGCTTTGCACACTTTCTGAAAAGCAAAGGAAACACTGCAGCGCTGAATCGTAATTCAAATTTCTACCATTTTGGGATTCAGTATAGCCCACACAATCATGTTGTCTACATTGGAGGTGATACCGAGCTGGACGATGAAGACTGCTGTCATTATTCCGAAGGGACGAATGAATTCTTCGCTTGCACTTTTTGCAATTGTATGGAGTGTGAATGCTGCGAAGATGAATCTGGAAGCTACCATTCCTGTGTTGGTTGTGGTCTCTACTGTTGCTATGAATGCGACCGCAACAGAGATGATACACCCAAAGATTGCCATCGTGACAATGATGAATTTTGCGCCAAATGCTCCGCGCAACGACTACGCAATAATCCAGAGCTTGTGTGTGAGGATGGCGATTGCAATCTTATACAAGGTGTTGCCTTGTTGGTGGCAGCTGAAAATGAACTGCGAGAGCAAAACCTTGCGCTGTCCTCAGAGATTGAAGCCAAGCAGTCAGAGATAGACACACAGCGAGAAGAGATCGAAAAGTTGCGCCGCCAGTTAGAGGATGCGCGCCTCCAGCAGTCGAAGTAATGTGGTGATATTTCGAGAAGAGGTTGTCCAGAAAAAATAATAAAGGAGATCTGGTGCAATGAAGTACTGATATAGGTTCACAGTGAAGCCACTCTGAGGCTGTGACATGGTCTGTGTTTTGCCATGGATATTGTTAGTTTCGTAGAGTTAGTTCAGTCAATTTCATTTACATCCTACCTCACTGTTTTTGTGCAACGGTGCAATACTCTGCCTAGATACATGTTCTAACATGCCAATTTAATACAATTCATTAAGACCTACTACCGTCTTGCGTGGCTAACGATCTGGCACTTGTCCAACCAAACCCTCCCGCTTCCAAACCCTGGGGTGTCCTCCCTGGTGAAATCCGGCTCGACGCCCGAGTTCTCCACCCGGAGCACTATCTCCCTGTACCCGCTCTCCAACAATATCATCAATTCCGTCCATTCCTGCCCGTCCGTCGTCACGGGGGGTTCGTAGTACCTCCTCTGGGACTCCCCGTTGACAAGGACGTTGAACTGGTCGAAGGGCATGTGCACGTCGATCTTGGCCATGCACCGAAGGTTGACGTGCTCGGGGACGTAAATCTTCAGGGTCAGGTCGCCCGTGGCGCCGAGGTCGGATTGGGGAACGTTGGTCAGGGAAAGGCAGTCGCCGGCGGTCGAGACATCGAACGCAGTGTTAAACATGTCGGACGCCGTCTCGAATGCAGTCTCGAACTCATTATCGAAGGTGGTATCGAATGTAGAATCGAATGCATCGAACATGGTATCGAACGCAGTATTGAACGAAATCGAATTCGAACAGCCGCTGTCCGTGGTCCACTGGGCGGGCGAGCCAAAGACCCACGGTATCTCTCCGGAGGTAAGGTACGCCCCCGGGTCCACGCGGGTGTACTCGTGGGTGCACTCGTCCAGAATCGTGCACTCCCGGCCGGGAAATCTGGACTCGCAGCATTCCTCGGCGGTGGCGAAGAGCATGTACTCCCTGGACCCGCCGTGGTTCCACTCGTCGGGATAGAATTCCGAGTTCGTGCAGGTCTCGTCGATCGTGGGATGGTGGTGCCAGCTCACGCACTCGTTGACCTTGGTCTCGTCGATGATTATGCAATTGTCACCGAATTGCGACCGATCGCAGCACTCCTGGGCGCTAGCGAAGAAGTAATACTGCCTGTGTACGTCGGGCAGGTCGTCCCACGCCGGTGGATAATCCAGCGAATTGGTGCATGTGTTCGCACGGTCGGCGTAGGTGTGCCATTCGTGCTCCGAAGTATCGGGCACTTCGGTAGCAGCCGGTTCTGTAGCGGCAGGTTCTGCAATAGATGAGCGGCAGAGCATATTGCATTAGAGCAGGATCACAGTAAAGACGTTTCATATGGAACAATTCCCAACAAGGTAAAAACTCACCAACTGCCACAGTGGATGCCGTTCCCGCCCCACCCGAATCAGACTCGTCGAGCACGATGCAATCATCTCCATAATTCGAGAAATCGCAGCACTCCTGTGCGGTCGCGAAGAAGAAGTACTGCCTGTGCTTGTCCGGGAGGTCGTCCCACTCCGGGGGGTACTCGGGCGAGTTCGTGCAGGTGTTCTCTCGGTCGGAGTAGGTGTGCCACTCGTATCCCGATGTATCGGGAACGACGGCGGGCTCCGTTGCGGCCGGTTCTGTGGCGGCTGGCGTATTGGGAGCCGTCGGCTCCGTGGGGGGAGACTCGTCGATCACGATGCAATCGTCACCATAATTCGAGAAATCGCAGCACTCTTGAGCGCTCGCGAAGAAGTAGTACTGCCTGTGCACATCTGGGAGGTCGTCCCACTCCGGCGGGTACTCGGGCGAATTGGTGCACGTGTTGGCTTCGTCGTGATAGGTGTGCCACTCGTATCCCGAGGTATCCGGTGCAGTAGGTTCCGTGGCGGCCGGTTCCGTGGCGGGCGTTGTCGCAACTGCCCCGCCGCCGCACCAAACCTCGCAGCACTCCTCCTCGCTCGTGAAAAGCCTACTCTCGTCGTCCCAATCCTCCAAATGCACGTTGCCCAATCTACATCCGTCCCCGTCTTCGTCGGGGTGCCAGAGCATGTGCGTGCACGCCGACGGAAACGCCATGCAGCACGCCACCTCGGTGTCGAAGAGGAAGGCATTACGGAAGTCGGGCATCAGGTAGTCTTCGGGGTAGGATGAATCGAGTACGCAGTCGCGACCGCCGTCGGGGCGGGAGATAGGATACCAGTATTCGCCCTTGAGTGCGGTGGTTGTCGTGGTTGTAGTGGTGGTGGTCGTGGGGACCTCGACCTCCGGGCAAATGTCGTAGGCCGTGCAGCACTCCTCTTCAGTATCGAAGAGGAAGGTGATGGAGCTTGTCTCGTGGGAATTCGGGTACTCATTATTGAAAACGCAGCTGCGCTCTTCGCTCTCGGACTCGAAGGGATGCCACCGCGGCTCCTTGGGGGTATCGACCTCAGGGCAAATGTCGTAGGTCCTGCAGCATTCCTCCTCGGTATCGAAGAGGAAGGTGATAGAGCTTGTTTCGTGTGAATCCGGGTACTCGTTATTGAAGACGCAGCTGCGCTCACCCTCCTCGGATTCGAAGGGGTGCCACCGTGGCTCTTTCGAGGCAGGCGGTGCCGTGGTGTCTGGCAAAATATAGGCGAAGAAAATAATGGCATACGGTCAGACGGTCAGTGCACGAGATGTGAATTCATATCCACTACATAGGGATCGGTCATACTCACCGGGAGCGACGGTCGCCGGCTCCGTGGCAGCAGTTGTAGGTTCAACGTCCCCCACAACCATCTCGCAGGTGGCATGACATCCCCCGCAGTAGTTCGACCTGCACTCCGTCCCCAGGGAGCATCGGGTCGTGCTGCACGGATCGATCAGACATTGCACGCGCGGCCCGCAGTGGCCTTGGGGGGAGGCGCACGTCCCCTCCGGACAGGATCCGTCGTCCTCCGTGGGGATTGGGTCGCTGTGCACGGGCGGAACGTCGGTGGGCTCCACCGGCGTCACATCTCCTATGATGGGATCGCTATCCTCGCACGGTCCCGGCCTGCTGACGCTCGCCCCCGCCCCCCTGGCGCCGCACGCGTTGGAGTAGGTCACGCCGTCACAACCACAAACGGGGGTGTAGTCCATGGTGCAGACCATCGGCCCGCTCGGTCCGCAGGTACCAAAGTGCGTGGAGGAATCGAGGTTGCACTCCCCGTCGGGGAGGAAGCAAGTCTCCCCCTCCGTGGCGCACTCGATTGCCAGCTGCGGAATATCGCTGATGGCACACCGCGCCGGCGAGGATGGATCCTCGGGCACCGGCTCCGTGGGGCCGACGTCCCCCGGCAAAACCGTCGTTGGGATGGCATCCCCGGGCAGCTCCTCGCACGGCCCCGCCCTCCGCACGCTCACCCCCGCGGCGCTCGCCTGGCACGAATTGTCGAAGGTCGTGCCGTCGCACCCGCACACCGGGTCCGAGTTCATCCCGCACGCAGTGGCCCTTGGCGAGCACAGACCGCTGTGGAACGCCGGCTCGGTGTCGCACATGCCAGTCTTCAACATGCAGTACTCTCCGTCGGGGCAGGTGGATTTCGATGCCATGGGGGAGTAATCTCCCCAGGGCATCGTGCACCCCTCGGGCTCCACGGGAGGGGGCTCCGTGTTGGGCTCGGTGGGCTCGACGTCTCCGGGAAGGGCGGTGGGCTCGACGATGGGATCGATGGGACCCTCCGCATCATCCCCGGGCTCGTCGTCGCATCCCCTCACCCTATCAACGCTCACGCCCGCGGCGGTCGCCAGGCACCTACTTTCATACGTAACCCCATCGCACCCGCACACCGCCATCTCAACCGCCATCTCCATCTCGACTTCCAAACTGCAATCAATGTTCGTGGAGGCGCAGTAGCCGTGGTGATTTTCTTCTGAGAGTCCGCACAGTCCGTCCTGTATGCGGCAGAATTCGCCCTCAAGACAGGAGGGGATGGCGTTCGGTCCCATGGAGCACTTGGCGGGGGGAGGGGTTCCCTCGGTCGTTCCGGTTGGATCGGTCGACTCGGTTGGCTCCGTCTGCGCTGGCTCAGTGGCGGCGCTGGCGGCCGCCGGCTCCGTGGCCGGCTCGGTCGGGATGGTCCCGACCGATGGCTCATCGTCCTCGGGAAACTCCGCGGACACACAAGCTCCGTCATAAGCCACGCTCACGCCCCGCACCCCCGCCATGCAATCGTTACCATAAGTTTCGCCATCGCACCCGCACACGGGGGCCATTAGGCGGGAGCACACGTCGTTAATTAGAGCGCAAGACCCTATGTGGCCGTGTCCTTCCGGGAGGTCTACGAGGCACGTCCCGGATTCGAGGAGGCAGTATTGCCCTTCGGGACAGGTGGATCGATGGGAGATGGGATCGTTGGCTCCGGAGGGGACGGTGCACTGACTACTTGGCCCCACGGTCGTGGCGGGTTCGGTGGGAAGCGGGTCTCCCAAAACAGGGTCAGTAGGATCGCTCGTGGCAGGAGGAGGGTCGACGCACGGAGAGTAGACCTCGCAGCATTCCCTCTCGCTGTCGAAGAGTATCGGCCGGCCGAAGTCCAGGTAGGTTTCGGGATAATCGGCCGAAAGGGTGCAGTGATGACCCCCGTCGACCCTCCTGGGCCAGTACTTCGCAGGCCTTTCGGGGGGCAACGGATCTTGGGGGTAAACCGTGGATGGAAGATCCGTCGTTGTGGGAGGTGCCTCCGTGGCAACGGGCCCATCCGTGGTAGCGGGAGGTGCATCCGTAGTTTCAGTGGTAGTACTCGTGGTGGTGGTTGCCGGCGTCGTGGGCGTATCGTCGGCGGGATTGGTCGGTATGATGGCGTCCGGCTGCTTGACCTCGCACCGTCCCCCCCAGAATCGATCTGCCTTGGTGTAATGACAATGAGGATCCTTCTTGCAGGCCCTCGATCTCTTTCCGTCGCACGCCCCATCGCTCTCCGTGGGCAACGGCTGACCCCCTCCAGGAAAGCCGGGAAAGCCAGGGAATCCGCCGGGGTTTCCACCCCCGCCATCGGTAATGGGGGCGCCTCCTCCGGGCAATTGTAAATCCGGGTCGATGCACGACCCGCCCTGCCCGCCCACCCAGACGCACTGGTTGGTCGCCTGATTGCACTGCCCCCGTTTCAGGGAGGGGCAGTCGACGATCCATCGATCGGGCGCCCCCACCACCTGGAGCGATCGGAGCCCCCCCTGCTGCCGTTGCTGCCGTCCTCGTCCCGGCCGACCCGATCCATCGTCCACGACGACCACGGCGAGGCCGGCCGTCGCGAGGAGGGCGGCCCCGGCCGCGGCGGCGACCCGACGTCTTCGCCGCCCGCCGACGCTCTCGGCGTCTTCCGCCGGCATGGTTGCTGCGGTTGCTACTATCGTCTCGTCCATGGTCGAGTCGAGCCAGAGGCCCATTTACCTCTGAGTCGAGCCGTTACTTTTTTGTGAACTCGTCATGGGGCGGCGCGCCGCGCGGCGGCTATTTTGTGGAGTTTGCTACGATAGCTGGCTGGGCTGTATTGCCAGTGTAAAATATCACGAGCTAGAAGAAGCAAGGCAGTAAAGCAGTAGATTTTGCGGCACCGGAACGTGAACCCGCGTCGCGTGACAAAACAGCAAGCAAAAGGAGGCTGAACTTTCAGCCGCCTGACAACGCCTGAAGAACATTCTGTCGGTCCCAATGAATTTTCTTCATGGACTTTGGCTTGTCACCCAATATTGCCTCTACATATCTGTTGATTAAAATGACAGCAAAATGACCATAGGCACTATCACGGGATCGACAACTGTCATCTTGATCTCGGTCAGACATCGTTAGATCAGTACAGCCGGGTGCTAAATAGGCCTCGATATTCTTATTTTGTGGGTAGCTACGTAGAGACATACCAATCGTGCGTACGAGGGTTAATTGACGCCGATCGCATCGGCCAACCGAAATAACAAGGGACGACAATGGGATTTCCGCTCCGACGACGGCACAGTAGCACCTAACCCTATCCTAGATCGGCCGTAGCTTCCGGCCAACCTAACCTGCCGTGACGCTTCAGATAGCTACAGGCAGATCGGCCGACGGACTACAATCGGCAGAAGGAAGCGTCAAGACCTATGGGACCAATTTTGAGCGACGGNCAAAACCGGGCCCGACGACGAGGTTATCCATCCCCAATGCCAATACCAAGCCGCCATGGTCTCGGACAGGGTCAGAGGCGAAGGTTGATGTCAATATATTTATTTCGTAATCGTAATAAATTCGCGTAAATTAATTTGCCGTTTCTACTGCATCTGCATCGAGAACGGCCGGGCACCCGGCTGTACTTCATAGACATCAGCATGAGACAAAACATGTTCATCAACGAGAGTTGTTGCTCCCGCACTAGAAAAATACTAGCTTCATAGTAACTGTAAAGCTAGGCGAATTTTTGACTTAGTAGGCATATGACATAGCGATGAACTCGTCTACTTCTCCTCTTTCACCTCGTGTGAGGCGCGCCCACGCAGCTCGGGGCTGCGGCGCGAACGGCGCCGTCAAAGTCGAGGCGTGTCTGTGTCTAATAATTTTTTTGCTGCAACACAACACAAAAAACACAGCACAAAATCGACGCCTTACGTAGCCTATTCGTAGATAGAGCTAGACATAGAGCCCCGCCGTGGCCTCGCCGTGGCCTCGCCGAGGCACATACCATCAGCCCAGGTCATTTGACGTCGATTCGGGTGCTCGGCACCGGGGTGGACGTCCGCTAAGGCCGTCGGCTTTGGCCGCTTCGATCGACGCGTCGACGGCGTGTAAATTGCGATCGTCTACAGTAATGTAGGTAGATCGCGATCCACAGCGCCCCCGATCACCGGACCAGCTGGTCTCATGGCCGGAAGGGCTTCCTCGAGGCTATCGACGCTGCGGAACATTGCCGTACGCGATAAGGCGGCAGCGACGGACCCGGCGAGCTAGGGGGGTCACGGCCGCCATGGTCGAGTAGATTGTTGTGTTTGTGCGACGGAGGGTTTTTTTCAATACTAATCCTACCTATGTAGAACGCGTTTAACTACCATCTAGGGTACGGCTTCGTCAGACTTACCTGGATAGCTGTTAATATTGGCCTACACAACTATTACTTAGAATCAAGATTTCCCTACCATTAAAAGATGACGGTCATGGTAACATATGATGAGCTATGATTGACAGACATAAGCATCAGTCAACTGTCCTTGAGCTATGAATGGCAGACATCAGTAAAATGTCCTTGACCTTGAGTTGAGATGTTGGCAATGATATATTGAGAAAGATATTGGAATAGAGAGCAAAAGCAAAAGTAAAAGTCTAGATGACAGTGTCAATGAGAACATGGTTTTCAATTTCAATTTCAATATCGTTCCAAAGTCCCCATGGCATTGATATTGATATCCGAGCAAAGATGCATATCTGGCGAAGAGCTGGTAAGTGGTACACCGAGACCTTCCAGTCCTACATTGTTTACTTTACAGGTTTTACCTTTAAAAAATGATAGATCTTTACTAGCAAAACGAAAGACACGAGCTCTCACAATATTAAATCCTAAGTAGAAATCAAAAAGGAATTAATGCCGTGGGCGCCACCCAAAAATCTGGGAGCATGCCCGTCAATCTTTTCTGTCATTTTCTTTGGGGGGCATTTTCCCTAGAAATTAGGGGGTACCATTCGATTTAGTTGTGATCAGTTATGATGAGAGAAGCAAGGCGACCCACCACCCACCACCTAGCTTTCCCCGTGGTTTCAAATTCGATCGGAATACAAGCCAAATAAGCGCGCTCTCTTTCCATGTGCTTCTCGAAGTTTTCGAGAATGTGTGTCACCTTCACTTGCGGAATCAGTACTAGGATACCGAGGAGTAATTCAACGGATGACTGATGAAAACTAATTTTGAAATTAGGGTGCGGATCGCAACTAAATCGAATGGTATGTCCGTTAATCTTTGCTCCAGCTGCTGCGTTACAATTGATATCTTCCTGTTCATATAGCAGCAGCAGCAGCAGCAGCAGCAGTCTGGTGTAGACCAGTGTGTTATCTATGTCTATGTCTATGTGCCTGGTGCTGGTTGGTGTTGGCGTTGGTCAAGTTGGGTACAAAGATATCAACATCTTGGATCTTGGGGTCTGATCTATCTCTATCTGAACTCAAGATGAGTTTGGGTTTGGATATGGTTGGATCATTCTAGGACAGTCGATTTCTGTTTCTGTTTGTTTCTGTCTCTCTAGTGTAGTCTAGTGCAAGGGAAGTCTCTTGTGAGACATGGACATGGAGATATGGATGTGTGGATGTGGTCAGCTTTCCGACATGCCCGAACAACTTATTTCTCTGTCTCTGGTGGGGATGGGTCCAGGACCAGATCAGGAGCTCATGCACTTACTTTTCATTGACTCTTGGTACTTGACTTTCCATTGACTTGCCCTTTCTTTGAGATGTCCTGGTAGCTGATTTGCTATTTCGATGCCCTTGTGGGATGCCCTTGAATGCGTGTGCCCCCCTCGCGTATTATGCCCTAAAAACAGGGCCTTTTGGCCTGATATGTGCCCGCGCGCGGATGTCCGTCTCCCGACTCCCGACGACTCCCGAATAACACCCGACTCAGACGTCTCACAAATCACAAATCACAAAATAACGGCGGCAATGGCGGCACTACGAGTGGCGTACTCGCCCGCAGTCGGGAGGAGGGCCCTGGACTTGTCGATCGTCGGCTTGCGGCCGCTCCCCCGATCGCCGTCGGGCGCGCGTCTCCCATGCATACTTCTCCGCGGCCGCACTCCGACGTCGGCGCCCGTCGGTTCGACGCCGCACCGTCTCGCGTCCTCCGCCTGCGTGCATCAATGGCGATCGTCGTTGCCGACCATAATATATCGTCGCCATCCGTTCTTCCACGGCGGCTCGCCGTTCTCGACTGCTGCGGCCAAAGCCGCCAAGCCCGGGGGCGGACCTCGGGGACCGTTCTTCCGAGGGCTGGCCCGATTCGCCTTCTACTGTCGAATACCCATCCTCGTCTTCTCGGTCTACGGCATAGGCTACCAGCAGGGCATCATGGACTACAGCCGCGATCCGGAGGAGATGGAGGATCGGATGCTCGACACCATCCTCGCGGACGTGGGGTGCTTCTCGGGATCCGAGGACAGGGCCAACGTTCTGATCGCGAACGAGGGGGAGTGGAACGTGCTGGCGAAGCATCGATTGCATCACGTCAGGGAGGACGGATTCGACGAGGCGTACAAACGAGAGGTCATGCTCCACAACGTGAACGCGGTGGGGGAGAAGATCGTCAAGGTGGCGCAGTCTATGGCGAAGACCAAGCTGCTGGCCGCGGTGGAGAGGGTACGGGGGGAGATGCCCGAGGACTTGCCCCGGGAGCGGGTCTACGCCAATTTGATTAACGACGAGGAGGTGGCCAAATGGACCAAGGCGCAAAAACATTTGGAGGTATGTATTCTTCGTCATTACCAGCACATGATGGTATTTTTCCATGCGCTAATCAACTTTCAAGAATGCATCCTCGGCAAAATTTGATTCATGCATCTAAACACGTTGTCTTATTAACCAGGGTTCGTGGAGGTTCGTCCTCATCCCGACCGAGGTCCCCAACGCATTCGTCACAGAATTGTTGCCCAAGCACATATTCATCACCACCTCTTTCTTCGAACAATTCATCGAGACACAGGATGAGCTGGTAAGTTACGCAGTCTTCTATCGCAGAGTATCATCTTATTTTGGAGCGTTGCATTTCAATTATTCGCCTCGTCGTGCATCTGCGATCAATTTCGTTCAGGGGCTAGTATTGGGCCACGAGATTTCTCACTTAATACTCGGTCATTCGTCCGAAATGAATGCCCTCCAGTCGGGGCTTAGGTGAGCCCGCGGAGTCTACTTCGACTGCATATGCCATTCCATCGTCATCTGACATTGTTTTCATCGTTTGTTGTCGCTCACTCAGGGCGATCGAAGTATTATTGCTGTCATTAGATCCGACCGAGGGGCTGTTTTCGTTGGCTTTCATGGTAAGTTGGCTAATACCTTTTAATGGGTCATTTTCAACAATATGTCTCACTTCATCATAATACCTACCGCTCCCAGTGGTCGCTAGCATCTTTTCGAGAAGCGTTGGGCGCAGTTTATAGCCGAGAAAATGAACGGAGCGCCGACGAAATGGGAATCAAATTGGTACGAACGTTGTGGTTTCCTGCATGATTAATTAGCTGTTTACCACTCAAGCATAATATCACTGTTCACTTCTCAGGCCGCCATGGCTTGCTTCGACACGCGCTCGGCGGCCAAAGTCTTTCAGAAAATGCACATGCAGGACGTGGAATCTGGTGCCTTAGCCGCGGATAAAGTGGGCACCTTTTTGTCGTTCTGGGACACACATCCACCATCGGAGGAGCGATTTCGCGCCTTGGTGGAGGAAAGCAGCGTCGAGAACAAGCAGAAATACGAGGAAACGACCTGCGCTAGCTTGAAGAAGATCTTTTGGGACGCAATGAAATCTTCTGAGAGGGAGGAAGTAGAAAAAAGAAGCGGTGATCTGAACGCTTAAACCCTAACCCAACTGTGGAAAAGGACTTCGTACAAAGAGCCCCATTGATATTAGAATGTTACATAATATGTAGGTACATGTAAGGAGGGTCGGAGTTGTTTCATGCCCTTGTGTAGGTAGTTGCGATCTCCTATTTCTTCGCCAGCATGGCCACATAATTGCTCTATTTCAGACTAGACCCTTCGCAGGCCAGAACGTCCTTGGTCTCCTCGAGCGTTCAAAGCAAATGAAAGACATCCTCTTTCGACGCCAAAGGTGGAAATGAAAGATGGCTTCGCGCTTCGCCCGTTAGACGTGGACTCAACAAAAAGCTGGCTCAAGGGCTTGCTGTTGGGCTGGCTAGACCTGCGATTAAGGCCGCCTTGAAGGCAGGCTCGAAGTGCTCAAAGGCTGCACGTTGGCTGGGTACTGGCACAGCTGGGCTGTCTCTCTCTCTCAAATTGACGCGGGAGGGTTGGCTCGAAGGCTGGCGCGACAGTACAGCCAGCGCTCGGACCAAGCTCGGACGGACGGACCAAGACGGACTGTGCCAGTGGACGGACTGTGGACCGCCTGTGGACGGACGGCTCGAAGCACACTCGTGTCCGTGCTCCAAGCTCCAAGCTCGAAGCTCGTCGCTCGTCGCTCGTCGGCCCACCGGCGATCACAGTGATCATCGGTGATCAGTTTCTGTCGTGCACCTCTTTGCACAGCTGGCGCTATGTGGGAATAAATAGAAGCAGATACTCAAGTTTGGGTCTTGCCAAAACGAAGACTAATTAGGTCAAGGCAAAAACACCATGAATACATTTTTTGATATGTATGTATTTTGACTTTACCATCATAACAACTTTCCTCGATTGGTCCGTCTGATTTTGATGGTTCAGAGTATGCAGCATTCACCATCACATACTTGGCAATGGTTTTCTTGCTTGGTTGGACCATGATCAGGGTAGGAGTCACACCTTGTCGGTGGTTTCAAAGCCGGGTGCAAGGTTGGGTACAAGTATACTTGGAGAAAGCTAGTAAAATTATGTACCGTTGACACCTTTAATGCTCAATAGGACCGTCCTCCAAATTCAGCCCGTGGATTCATTCTTCCAGAAATCATACCTTGGTTGCTTCTCATCTGTGTTCTCTATGGCAACAGCAACAGAAACCAGTTTGCAATTCATTGTCATTGACCTTTCGGTTCACCATCCCTCCTAGGTACGCAACAGGCGCCCCCCTCATCCATTCTATTTTAATTTCTTAATTCATGCAAGCCTGGTGGTGTAATTAATTGTGCATTGCCCAGCTTGATGTGGTCACTATCACGATTATGTAAATTTTGTACACTGCTTAGACCTCTATGGAGAAAATACCCGCGATATTATTATCTATGATTAAAAATAAATCATAATAAATATTTACTTAGCGAAGCTCTATTTGGACGACCACGAGCTACGCACGAGTCAAGACCAAGATTTACCAAGAGAGTCAGCATGACTCGGAAGTTGCTCATCGCTCTGCACTCTGGCTGCACCTTGCTCGCATCATGGTGAGCGCAGGCTCATGCCGATTGGCGGACGTCGAGAGTCGAGAGTCGAGACGTGCTCACAAATTGTGATCACTGCCCATGCCTGTCGTGTCACCATACATGCCCGGCATCAAAGACTTATCAGCACAAGCTCACTTGCATCAAAGCGACGACCATTACCCGACGGCTACGCCGCCAGACATCTCGTTGACAACACCTGCTACATCCGTCACTCCCGTCGAGTTCATCTACGGTAGCATGATCCCTCTCTCGAAGATGGCGATTGAATCTGAGACCGTAGAGCTCGCGGGCCTCGGCAAGCGCAAGCGCTGAGATGCCGTCACCAGCTCGGACCTCTTCCTCCGATCGGAAGACCTCACGTTCGACGGGAGCCGCCTGCAGAGCGCCGACTTCGTTAAGGACCTGCTCAAGTCCGACCTATCTTCCGCCTATGACGACGGGAAGCGATCGACCGAGAAGGAGCGCAAGATTATATCCCTCTCCGCGAAACTAGATAGGATCACCTCAGGCGATTGGATGCAGGACTTCAGGGGCGAATCGGTAGACCTGATTCCGATGCATCCATCGATGATGGAAGAGGCGGCGGCTGCGCTGCCGCCACTCGATTGGTACGAGGAGAGTGAGATGCCTCTCACCGATTCGTCGATGCCTCCCCTGCCGCCGCTGCACGCCCTTCCACTATTGCAGGGCCCCGTAGACGAGCACGATGCCACTACTATCGCTTCGAAGAAAATTGCCGTCGCTGAATTGACTAGTACGACGAACGACGGGGAGAAGAAAAAGAAGAGGAGGAAGCCACGAAAGATCGACGAGTCCCGCTCGGTGGACCCGACCGACGGTGACGTGCTCTTCGGGCGTGGAGGATGGACGAACACCCACCCGGGCAACATCGCATTTCGCCGCAGAGCCCTGGAGATGCGACCCTGGTACGAGTCGTCGACGAAGGACGAAAAGCAAAGGATCGCGGACGTTTTGGTGGAAAGCGTCAAGAGCGAGGGCCACAGGTTCCTGGAGAAGGGGAAGGATGGGTTGTGGCACGAGGTGATCGGCAACGGAGCGCACACGAAGGCGAGTCAGGCGCTGAGGGAGCGCATCGGGAAGAGGAGGAAGATAAAGTGAGGGGTCGCTGCGCTGATGTGACCTGTCTGGTCTGTCTTTATTTGATGTATGCAACATAGAAAGCAAAGGAACGTAATTTAACGATACTTGTATGCAATAACGATCGGATTCGTATGGTTTGCGTTAATGTATGACAAGCTGTCGACGTGCTTATCGACTATTTTATTTGATCGTCTCTGTCGAATGTTCGGATGCCAAGCTATCAGGGATGTCATCGGCGGCCTCTGTGTCAAACTACCCTAGTACACAATATGCTCTCCTAATCATGGATGTAGGTCATCTTGCTATGTTTTGCCTCGGGGCTCTTGCCTTGTTCGAGCGAGTTTGTGTTCAAGCTTCACTCCTGCCCAGGAAAACTAAACATCGACTTGCTCAAAAGTTGTTTAGCCTGAGCCAGCCTGTGAGTCCGTCCATACGCGCTGATGCATCAACCACAAGACATAGGGAGAACTATGCTTGCTTCTTCGGCACGTCTATCCGCCCAACCGTTCGCCTTTCTATTCATCCTTTGCTTTCATAATTTGAGGTACATATGACTGATCACTGTGCAGGGGCGTACATCTCTCAACACAGAAAACAATAGAGCCCATGTCGATACTCTTGTGCTATTGATTCTACGGAATCGCAATCAAGCCAAATCAAGCTGAAATTTTCCTGTTTTGCCCTTATGAATGATTAATTCGGTAACTGTCAGAAACCACCGTGCTGGACTCTTTACATTTCCGATCATAGTCCTTCCCTCAAACTCCTACAACAACGTTTCGCATCAAGGTGTAGGTAGGTAGAATGAGCAATAGGAAAGACTTGATCGATACAGCCCATGACACTCAGTGCACAACAGATCTCCAAGAAACTTGTGCCTAATTCAACAAAACATCTCGGCTCGCAGACTTCCTGTGGAAATATAACGCCATGCCCGCAAAAAATGCCGTCGTTGCAGCAAACACACCCACCAATACTTTAGGCGCCATGTCCGTGCCCTCAACAAGAGAGTTGACGATCCCGCTCACGCCTGAGGCCGAAGGCAGAGTTTCGATGTAGTCACACCCCTTGGTGCTAGGATAGAGTCCATATACGTTCAGGTTCGTCTCGCACTTGCCAGCTGGGCCATACAAGTTAGCACAAACCTCAAGAACTTCGGGCTCTCCCTCATACTGTCCATTGTTTTGGTTGTAATTCCCGTTCTTGTTGTAGTTGTAATCCTGATTGTTCCGATCCCGATCGTCAGGAGCCTTGCACGAGATACAATCGTTGGTCACAAGGCTCTCGCTGGAGTAGGGCAAGCTGCGGCCATAGTTGTACATTTCGTACAAGCCCTCCGAAGCCTGGATAGAGCATGTCTCTTCCAAGAATACCGCGATATTGATGGACTTTCCGTCCGAAGAGCATTGCGGTCCGATGTAGTATTCCTGACCGTAGTTGGCATTGTTGTTGTTGTTGTCGGCTTCGTTGCCATCATAGTCCCCTTCAGCAGCTTGGTAGGCTTGGGCAGCCTGGGCTTCAGCATTGATCTCTATCTGGGTGCATTGCATGGCTTCTTGAAGGTCGAAGTCCTCACCATCCTGCCCATCATTGACTTCGTCCGCGTAGCACTGTTCGTAGATTCCAGCGTCCATCAAGCATTGGTTTTCGCATCTCTGCAATCCGATCCGATGGAGAGAGTTCAGTGGGTGTTCGTGTTAGCACAGCTGCCAAGGACCAAGGAGCGTAAGATTACATCTATAATGTCGAGTCCCAACATCTCCCTCACCTGATCATCGTTGGCATTCTCACAGTAACAATTTTCCTTGACCCGCTCGCACTGCCACTCTTGCGCAGTGAGCTTGTACTCCAAGTATGCATCCATAAAGTCATTGATGTCAACGACATAGTCTCCGCCATCGGCGCAACTGCCACCACACTCGTTTGACGGACAAAGTTTGAAGTGAACAACCTTTTGCTCGTAGATGCCACTGTAGTCCACCCGGTCGCCATCTTCATCCTCGCCCTCTTGGTCACCTGCAAAGTATCCGCCATAGTAATCGGTTGTGGATACGCACTGTTGGAACTTGAGAGAATAATCAGAAAGCCAGTTGTAGTTCGCATCGCCGCCGAGGTGGCGCGCCTTGGAGAGAAGTTTGCGACCAGCCCTGGAGCCAGCCCTGATGGTGGAAGTGGCAGCAGCCGTGCCGAACAGGAGGGATGCGATGGAAAGCTTCATGATATTTTCGTAGGCAGTGTAGATTATCGCGCCGTACCTATTCACTTCTATTCTTTATGGCGTTTCGCAATGGAGGAAATGAAATTCGACATGTTCGAGTGTCAGCGAAGCGCTCGCGCATCAGCGGTGCGTGTAAAAATGCATGCACCGTCAACCGTCAAGCACCGTTGGATTTTTCGGCTATCAAAGGATTTCAAATGGGTTTCATTCAAATAGGTACAAACGTCCTTGTATCATTTTCAGGAAGGTATGATGGATATGTAAAGCTCTCATTGAGGACGTCAAGCAAATACGACGTACTTAGTGCGGAAATGTGACAGTAGCAACACGATTGACGTATTGACCCATGCT